>JASCZW010007458.1:0-66033 GCA_034211315.2 Aedes japonicus | reverse complement strand
TTTTGTGTAATTATTCTAATGTTATCATTATTTGATTTATGGCAGAAGCAGAAATATAATTGTACTCAATTTACAATAAAAATAATCATAATAGCTATAATTATTTTTAAAAAATTATTGAAAAATTATTTTGACAATAATAAAACCAATCAAATGAGGACTAATAATAATAATCGCTAATACTTATTATCATGCACCCTCTTCTACCTCAACTTCAATCATAATATATACAATAATCTTAACCAACATAATAATAATACATAAAATTTATTTAGATTGTACTTTATTTTCCAATATTAGGCGTTATACTGAACTATAGTAAATACTAACGATTATATAATAAGAATTATTTTTAGCATCAGAAGTGACTTATCGCTATTATTGTTGTAATCATTGTTTTACATGTTGTAATTATTGTTTACATATTAATTTGAGTCACAATTTATAATGATAACTTTTTGGATTGGTTTTAGTCAGATTTGCATGATGGTATACAAAAAACGTTATTTGTAATATTAGATCTTACTCTATATTTATAAAAATGAATTTCTGTCTGCCTGTCTCTCTGAACCTTATAGATTTGGAGACTAATGCAGACCGATCGGCGTAAAAATTTGTATGCAGGGGGCTTTTGAGGCTGGAGAAGGTCTTGCCAGTAGTATAGACACCCCTCCCACTCACTGTTAGGGGGCTCCCATACAAATGAAAAACAAATTTTCTGCATAACTCGAGAATCAATCAAACAAATGGAACCAAATTTGACATGTAGAGATTTTGAAAGGCAACACAGCGTCTCAGCTGGTGGTACGGAGACTCCTCCCGTCTCATGAAAGGGAGGCTGGGGGACTTTCATACAAATGAATAACAAATTTCTGTATAACTCGAGAACTAGTTGGGGCAAATGTAACTCAACTTTGGCATGTGAGGGTTTTAAAAAGCAATGACTCTGTGGTGGTCTTGGGGACCCTCTCAATCTCAGGAGAGGAGGCACTTGATATGAGATAAAAACACTGGGCTTCTCAACCAAAGATGACAGCAACGAAATCTGACGGGCACCTAAAACTTTACATGCGTATTTCTCAGGTAAGAAGCATGTTTTTAATAGAAGTGTCAACTCCCTTTAGTTCAAGAAAAACTCTTCGCAAAAAAACATTAAACATAAATGCGCAGTTCTATTAAAATTTTGCTGTTAAAAATTTACAAGCTTAGCGGCGCTCGCACTAGATCCAGCTAGTGTCTTACACTAATGATATTACATGGGTTGCATCCGTCGTATAATTATAAGAATGTCTGCTGAGATTATGTAGATAATGACAAAATGGAATGATCTCGCAACAACCTTCTGCTGTTGTAGTAGATATTCCATTTTATTACATTTTCATGCATATAGTAATAGCACATTGTTCTAATAAACAATAATATCGATATATTATTAATATCATTATTATACGTAAAAATAAACAGAACATACCAATCACATAGCTGATCATATGACCATCATCATAATTAGATCAAATCATTTGGAAGTCATCATAATATAAAAATCATAACTGAATTTGTAAAACAAAAATTATATCATATCTATGAATCATCATTATGAAAGTATTCATCATCAATATTCTTATTGCCAACCAAAATAAGCTAAACAGCTAATAATAAAAAATCTATAAAAATAATAACGCATATTGAAAATAATAACCCGCTATAATCACAGGTATCATAACAATAACATGCCTAATCATAATACTAGGTATCACATTAGTACAACATTAGAATTCATCGTAAATAAATCAAAATGTTGATGGTTATCTTGGGTATCACTGAATATTACACACTCATAATTATTTGAATAGTAAAACTATGTTCAAAATTATCATAAAAATCAACAAATAATTATTACTATCAAAACAATTATGATCTTCCCTAATCATTCTGAATATCCAACAATAACAATAAAATTCTATGAGCCAATATAATCCAAATAATATAAAAACTAAAATTATATACAAAAAATCTGAAGTTGCCATGATAATTCTAATTGTCCCTAAATCTTGATTCAAACTATCAAATACATCAATAACAGTAAAATTAAATTGATTAAAATAATATCACGATAACATAAACATAGCATAACAATTTTTATAATAAAAAACCATCACATGAAATTCGCATAGATTAAATAATAAAAGATTATATTCATAATAATGCTAATAATAAGAATAATAACAATAATAATAATAATTTGAATATATTTTTGACTAATTCGAATCTCACCCCGGACAAGGTACGAAAATACCCAAAAGGTATTTGGGTAACTAAATACGACGGGCGATAAACCAGCCCAGATTGAAAATATCGATAATAAAGTTGAAAAAATAATAATTATAATAGAAAGCACTGAATGAAAATAATAATCAAATAAATAAAAATAATAAGATCAATTATAATAAATACAAGCTATTTTAATAGAAATTTTTAATATTTTATTTAAAATACTAATAGTTAAATTATTTTTATTTTTTAATTATAATTTTAATGTTATTTATATTTTATAATTAGTATAATTATTATCATTGTTTATTGTGTAGTTACAAACCAAAAACGAATGATTGGAATAACAATTTTCGTTAGTATTTGTATTTGTATTTGTATTTGTATTTAAAATAATTCATCTGACAATGGGTAGTCTTAATGAATAAATTTAACTAATAAACTAGTAAAACACGTTTCTCTTAAAAACAGTCCAATGCCGTTCTTATCCGATTCGCGAAACGTCCAGATGGTTCATTAAACTCGAATAGCTCTTCGACTGCAGTAAACGCACGAATACATGCTGAAATCGGTTCATTGTATCCAAACACGGTCCGGTGAAAAATTGGTTGCAGCAACGTAGAGTTCCGTAGGGTTCTGTTCGGTACCCTAAAGTTCAACATTGAAAGTAGCTCGGGGGCATCAGCTTCACCATTCAACAGTTTAGCAATAAACAACGACTGCTGTATATTTCGACGTCGTTCAAGCGTGTCCAAACCGAGTAGTCGGCATCTATCAGGATACGATGGCAAGTTGTCAGGATCTCGCCACGGCAAGTTTTTCAGAGCCAAACGAATAAACCGCTTCTGAACTCGTTCGATTCTGAGGCACCACGTGACCTGGTAAGGCTGCCATACCACCGATGCGTTTTCCAAAATTGGACGGACAAGTGCACAGTACAATGACTTCCAGCAATGTGGGTCCGAAAAACCCTTCGCTACCTTGGAAATAAAGCCCAACTGTCGAGTTGCTTTTGATATGATCGCAGAACGGTGTAGTTCGAAAGTCATTTTTGAATCCAGCTGAACACCCAGATCAGTGACACTGGTCACTCTACTGAGAGTATTGCCATTAACGTAGTAGTCAAACAAAATTGGATTTTCCATACGGTGAAATGTGATTACCTGACATTTATCCACGCTAAGTATCAGTTTGTTTCTCTGACACCACTCAGAAAATGAACTCAACGAATTTTGCAAAAGTAAGCAGTCTTCTTGCGTGCGCACTACGATGAACAACTTTAAATCATCTGCATAGACCACTTTGAAACTTTCGCCCAAAATCAAAGCGGCATAATTGAAAAACAAGATAAACAAGAGCGGTCCGAGATTGCTACCTTGTGGAACTCCAGACTTATTAGAAAACGGTCGTGATATACAACCATCTATCTTCACTCGCAACTCACGGTCCGTAAGGTAGGATTCTAACCAATATAAAAATTGCGTAGAGACTCCAAGGCGTGACAATTTGTGCAGCAATATTCCATGGTCAATTTTATCAAACGCTGCTTTCAGGTCAGTGTAAACAACATCAACTTGCGCCTTATCCTCCAAACTTGCAATGCACCTCGACGTAAAACTTAACAAGTTGGTGGTAACCGATCGTCCAGGCAAAAATCCGTGTTGATCTGTAGAAATGTAGCTTTTTGTAGCATCAAGAACAATTCCACAAACTATTATTTCAAACAACTTCGAAACGGCTGACAAACTCGTGTATACCTCGATAGTTAATAACATCGTGGCGATCTCCACGTTTAAAAACAGGTGTCATAAACGATTGTTTCCAGATGCGGGGAAACTTTGCTTGCTGGAGTGAACGATTGAAAATATCACACAATGGTTGTGCTAAAACGGCAATACAATGACAGATTACTTGCATGTCGAATGATTTCAATACTTCCAGTTTTAGATATTTTGCATCTCTTACCGATATGACCAATATCACTATGCAACTTGAATTTAGGTGTGGCTCGAATGGGTGTGAAGTCAGAGCAACGGAAATCCATTAACTTTCACCTTAAGCGAGTGGGTTTAACCAGGACATTAAAATGGATAAAATGGATCGAATCTTATCTTACAGATAGAACACAGGAGGTACGTTTCAAAGGAAAGATCTCTAGAGCAGTTAATGTCAAGTTAAGGATTTCCTTTGCAGGAAAACCAAAAAAATATATTTTCGGAGCTATGCTCCGCTTTTATTCACTGATCGATTAAGACTAAATTATAAAGTTCACTTATGCTAAGAAGTTAGTTCTTGGTTAGTTCTGGATTGTGGGAATATGCGGGTGTTTATCTGGTTCTGCTGATGCTGCTAATGGGTTCTGGCGATTCGTCTTGCTGGGTGGTTTGGTGACATCATGCTATCGGTGATGGCTGTGATTCTGGCGAAAGTGATTCAATCGTCTGGCTTGACACACAATAAGCTGGCTTGGCTAATCGATGAAAGCGTTGATTGTTTGTGATCTGGTATGATGGTGGGAATCAGCTAATCAATTAGGCGGGTCGCGTTGTTACTAACTCTTCCCCTTTAAGCATCTTTGTCCCCAAAGTTACATATGGAGGGTTCTTAACGGAGCGGGTGTGTCGAAAAATGCTTGAAGTTCCTTTTTCCGTTCCTCTGTTAGCTCTTCCGGATTGCTGCTAAGTGACTTGCTTTCTGTTGATATTGATGATGGTTCCAGTTCCTTCAGCATGATGGTCTCTGGTTCCTTATTGAATTTGACTGTTATAGTTGACTTTGGTTTTCGTCTAAAAAGGTACCAAAAGATTGCTATTGAACTGATGATTAAAATTACCGTTGAAAGTCCGAAGGATCCAAATAAGTTAAGTTTCCAACTCAAGGAGTTGTTTTCCAGTTTCAGTAGTTGTAATTTCTCGCGGTGTTCCAGAGTTAAATTCTGAATGTATTCAGCAGGTGGGGTGTCTATGATATGAATCTCGTCTGCACGAAGTCCTGTGGTTGGAAAGTATGGTCTTCCAGGTAAGGTCATTTCAAAGTTTGAGTAGAGTTCTCCATTGATGCGAAGGTTACATTGCGTAAATTGTATGAGGAATGATCCATTAAGCGGTTGGCTAGAGTTGGTGCAGTTAGAAGTGACTTCCACGACAGCGTCGTTGATCAAAATGGTTCCGTCGTTGATCCTTTTACGAGTCCTCCAGAGTATACTTTTTCAAATGTGCAATTGGAGTGTTGCCCAGTAGTTAATCTGTAAATACACTCATTGACGTGTTCGAGTTGCGAGTTATCACATAGGAAATAGTCGTTCTGCTCCTCGCATGGTTGGTTCATTTTGTAAACGTGCGTCGCATTTCTCAAGATGTAGTTTTTGTCCAAAGAGATACGCTTCATTGACTTAATAATTGAGTCAACGTAGTCATATTCGAAAGTTATGGTCGATACTTGAGGTACCTTCAGCATGTAAATGATGTGGGTGTTATTCAGCATGACTTGGGCTCTAGACTGTGAAAGTAGTTCTTCGAAGGATGTAATGTATACTTGGTGAGATTCTAAGAACGTTGCAATTTTGTTGAAATCACGTATTGATAGTAGCTTACTGCTCGGTATGCCGTGTTTGGCCATGAGTATCGCTTCCTCGAGAGTTTCAACTTGATTTTGTAGTGAATCAAGATTTGATAAAATGATTAGCTGATTTATTTCGATTGAATGGTTTTTGGATCGTTCGTTTTCAATTTTTAAAACTTGGTTTGTTATATCTGTTATTTCTTGTATGCGCTTATCAATTGCCTCATTGATAAGCACTTGCTTATTGTTTTGTAGAATGAGTGAGTTCATCGAAGAGTTGATTAATCGAAGGTCCTCCGCATCCGGGCTGCCAGCGATCCATTTCCATATGGTTCCGATTGTGTCCCATCTTTTAAATCTTTTTACAATTGGTTTGATTTTCATAAATGTCTCATAAAGTTTATAATTTTTAATTTGAATTAGTTCGTAAAGAGGGTTAGTAAATGGATTATTTTGGATGTCGTCATTGACGTTTGAGATGGTATTGCCTATTTGAATAAGGTCGATTGGATGAATGATGCGGATGTATCCTATTTTTACTTTGGCTTCTCCTAACGGTACAATTGCCAGAGGATTATTAGTTAAATCGTGTATTTGTATTCTTGCCTGGGCGACTGCCATGCAAAGGGCGAGTCTGAAAAGATACAAAACATATGTTAATCCTTTGGGTTTTTTCGTACAATTACATTTGTGAATTTTTCTATTGTGTGTGTCTATAATGTATGTGTTGTGGTCTTCTTTTATTTTTACCATGTTGTATCTGCTTTTACGTTTGTTATTAGAACTGGTTTTTTCGTATGCATATGTGTTAACTTCGTATGGTTGATAAGTTTTTGGAATAATTTTTTCTTCTTTGGTTTGATAAAGTTTGAGTATCTTTTCATTATTCTTCTCCTTTGCCCTAACTATTTCTTCGTAAGATGCGTTGTCTCTATTTTCTCCTATGTATATATTCTTTGGTGTATTTTTAATAAAGGAATGAATTGAATTGTTGTATTTGTGTGTTGCTTCTTGAATTAAATTATTTGTTGTAATGTCAGGGTTTAAAGCTTTAATGCATCTGGCTATTTCTCGAATAGTGGAGTGGCATCGTTCGACTTGGCCATTAGTTTCTGAATGGTTAACGGGGGTTTTGTAGATTTGAATGCCTAGGTTCAAAATTTGCTGTTCGATTACATTGGAGACAAAGGAGCTTTCGTTATCAATTACAATCTGGGCAGGCAAATCCCAGTCGTATAAAAGTTGTAGGAGAACGTTTTTCACGTCAGAAATGGCTTTTGATTTTATAGGTAGTATTTTCAGATACTTAGAAAATTTGTCGAGGGATGAAATGAAAAGGCTATTCGCATTATATAGGAAAATGTCAATATGTATTATTTCACCGGGATATTTGGGATTAGGAGTTTTTACATGAATATATTTTTGAGGATGCCTTTCGTATTTTTCCATTTTACAAATTTCGCAAGTTTTGATGAATTTTTGAATTAGTCTATTCATTCCGGGAAAGAAGTATTTTTTATAAATTGCAATGAGTTTTCCTTTGCATTGCGGTGTGCAAAATTATGAATTTCCTTAATTTCTTCGAGTTGGCGTTCCTCTTCTTCAATGTCTTCAACTTTTAATTGTGAAAATCTTGCTTTTATAATTTTTGGGTTGTAATTAGTTTTGTAGATTTCTTGTATCAAGCCCATAGTAGGCTCATCAGTTAAAATACCATTAAGTACTCCAGGATTTAAATATTTCTGTAATTTATTTGTCAAGAATTCAACCGTGAATTCTGGTTCTGTAAATACGTGCCGATTGTATCTTTCAAATGGGACTTTGTATTCGTAAGACGAGTTAGGTCCGATCTGAAAAATCAATTGATTACGAAAAACATTTACAGGAGCTTCCGTAGAAGGTATGTACGAACTGTCATCATCTTCTGCTGAGTGTTGGGTAGGGGTTAAGGAATTTATTTGGATTCGTGATAGCGCGTCAGCTACTACGTTGGATTTCCCAGGCTTGTAGAACATCTCATAGTCATGTTCCTCTAGGAAAGATTTCCATCGTTTTAACTTCGCGTTGTTATTTTTAGGAGAGAGTGTGAAAGTTAATGGAAGGTGATCTGTAAAAACTTTTAATTTTGCACCATATATGAAGTTTCTCAAACTGTGTAGTGCCCACACAACTGCGAGCATTTCTTTCTCATTTGTTGCATAGTTCTCTTCGGTCCTAGAAAGAGTTCTGGAAATAAATGTAATTGGCCGTTCGCCATCGTGAAATTGTTGTGACAAGACAGCTCCCAGAGCTTTATCCGAAGCATCAGTTGTAAGAATAAAATGTTTTTCAAAATCTGGAAAAGCTAAAATATCATTAGAAGATAAAATTTCTTTCAACAGTTTAAATGAAGCAATTGCTGGTTCATCTAATTGTATTGCAGTATTCTTGGAATGGTTTTTTGATATTTGGCGGTGTCCATCCTCCCTCTTAAAAGTTTTGTAAGGGGTTTTGCAACTTTTGCATAATCCTTTACGAAACGACGATAATATCCTGAGAGTCCTAAAAAGGCTCTAAGATCTTTCAAATTTTTTGGTTGTGGGTATTTGCGTATGCATTCGACTTTTTTCATATTTGGTTTAAGTCCTTCTTCGGAGACGATGAAGCCAAGAAATTCTACTTCTGTCTTTAAAAATTCGGACTTGTCAGGTTGAATTTTAAAATTAGCTTCCTTAATGTCTTAAGAATAGTTTTAAGATTTTTCATATGTTCTGAGAATGTTTTTCCGAAGATGATAATATCATCTATATAGACATAACAAATTTTTCCCAGATGTTCCTTGAGAATATCGTTCATCACTCTTTGGAATATTGCTGGGGCATTTTTCAAACCAAATGGTAAACGAACAAATTCATATTTACCATTATTTATTGAAAAGGCAGTTTTTTCTACGTCCTTTTCACACATTGGGATTTGGTGGAAGCCTGAAGCTAAATCCAGTGTTGTGAAGTATTTGTTTCTTCCTAGATTTGCCAAAACTGTGGAGGTATCTGGAATAGGATACCTGTCACTAATTGTTTTTGCATTCAATTTCCTGTAATCGATTACCATTCTATATTTTTTTTCGTTAGATGCGTCTAATTTTTTTGGGACGATCCAAACTGGAGAGTTGTAGGGTGATCGCGAGGGTCTAATGATATTGTCGTGTATTAACTTTTCTAGCTGTTTTTCAACTTCTGGTTTTAATGCTTGTGGGTAGGGATATGATTTACTGTAGACTGCATTTTCATCAGTCGTTCTTATTTCTGCTTTAACTCTTGTGGTGAATGGTAATTTCTGATCAGGTGGTTGGAATAAATCTTGAAATTCCTTGAGGACATTATTTAGTTCCTCTCTCTGATACTTATTCAAGTGTTCATTGCGAATTTTGATTTGATTTACTTCTTGCAATTTATATTGCAGCAGTGGGATTATGAATTTATTTTCCAAAATTAATTGTTCTTTTGATGTATCTATTACGGCCTTAAGCTCCTTAAGCGTATCGTGTCCTATAATAGCATCAAAGGATTTAAGTTCTGGTAAATGGTAAAGTTTGATAAAAGTGTCAGAATATGGTGAAAATAATTTTCCTTTGGAATACTTGTCAATCTTTATGTCTCCACCGACTGAAGACACATGGAAAGGTTTATTTACTTCATGTGAAATTCTTGCATGTTTTGGGTGAATAAAGTTTTTATTCGAACCCGTGTCAATTAGAATTTTTATTGGTTCTTTTGCATTACCATAGTATAGAAAATATGGCAGTGCAGATTTCATCCTAAAAAATTTAGTTCAGCATTTTCAATGCCTTCTTCTGGCATGTCACGCTCTTGTGCTTCTATTTGTCTCATATATCTTTCGTATGTGGTAGTTTCCTCGGGATAATACTCTTCGTCATCCGTTGGGTAATAATTTGCTTGCTCGTTACAGTCAATATCTTCTAGTGGGCCTTCATAATTCCCTGTACCCATATTGAAAAGTCTAGGTCTCTTCAACTGATTTTGTGGTCTATTGCCGTAGTTTACTTGGTTAGTCCTGATGGATGGGTCAACATCCATAGGCTCTGGTGGAGGTCTAAATGGGTTACGTTGTGGTACACGAGGTGGTGGTTGGAAGGGTTGTCTTGGGATTTGTCCTTGCCTAAAGTTATTAAATTGCACAGGAGGTCTAAAATTGTTATTTGGGAATACTGGAAGTGGTCTGTGTGGAATAGGATGTGGAATTATGCGTCTCGGTGGTAAATGTTGGGATGGCCTAGGTGGTAATTTAGGTGGATTGGGTGGGATTAAATTTCTCGGTGCTGTTATGACTTCATGATACTTTGGTTTAGTAAGCATTTTCCTGCATTCCACATTTTGATATTCTATGCAGTACTTATATGCTCCTGCGAGTGACGTAGGCTCGTAGTTCCTAATGAATCTATAGATGTCACCATCCAGACCCCTAACAAACGCATCAATTGCCTTCTTATTGTAGGTTTCAATAAGGGCCTTTGAGGCTTCTGGGTGCGTGAATCTATCGTCTGTTTTAATTTGATTTGCTATCAATGAAAGAAGTCTATTAACTTCATCATAATAAACTTCTAATGAGTTTCCTTTTTGTTGGATGCTCATTAATTGGTAGTCGAGAGTCTCTAGATCTCGTTTTTCACCATAATAGGTAATCAACGTTTTTTTAATTACATTCCAATTTATTCCGACATTAGAAGCGACTAATGCGTCATTTGCCTCTCCGCGAATTTTTCTCCGAATGGTTTTACATACCATGTGGAATTTATTTTGTTGTTCCACACTATGTCCTGTATTGGTTTGGTAAATCCTTACCAAGCTATCAACGTCGTTGAGCCAACTGTTCAATTCACTTGGCTCCCCAGTAAATAGAGGCAAATCTTTCACAAGATCAGGGATCTTTTCGAAAGATTCGGGATTAACTGCCGATCCATCTGCTTTCGTAAAATAAAGCGGCGGATCACTGTAATTCAGAGCTGCTGGAGGAGCGGCAGCTTCCTCGAGTGCGGCAATACGGTTCAAAATAGCTTCTACCGTTG
Organism: Aedes japonicus; assembly: GCA_034211315.2. Classification (NCBI taxonomy): domain Eukaryota; kingdom Metazoa; phylum Arthropoda; class Insecta; order Diptera; family Culicidae; genus Aedes; species Aedes japonicus. The sequence continues at coordinate 55,136 of JASCZW010007458.1, read as the reverse complement.
CGTTATGCGCCATGTTTACGGTAGATAAATTTAATTGTTTGAATAATTCTATCAAATGATCCAGGTTAAAAAAATTTAATTGTATGATTTTTTCTTTTTACTTAGTTTTCACTTTCACTTTCACTTTTTTTCTTGTCTGTAATAAAATTTTTTATTAGCTTTTACTTACAAATACTTTCCGAACATCATGAGGGAACTCCTCAAGACTGCGGGATACGTTGTGTCCTGTTCCAAATCCTCTTACAGATGAAATCAGGAACACTCGGAGCGCGTGTTCGGGTAATTATCGGATCCAATTACCTCCTTGTTACTCGACCAATTGCCGGGTCGCAATTGAAACCAGGTCGAGGTGGAACCAGGGTGTGACTTTCTTCCTTCTCGGCACGAACGGTGATGTCCTTTTTCCAGATGTGAGTGGTCAGCTACTCTGGGTACTCTGGGACCGAACGTGCGGCTGCGATTGCGATAAGGATAGATTTCCTCGTAGATCAGATGTGATAAACTTCTAACGGTTTCACTATCTGGTGCTGATGTTGCCTTTTTTCGAATTGATCACTTCACTCTTACGTGGCGATTCTATCGGTGGTTTCACTACACTTTATCTACGATTTAATTTCACACCACTGGTCCCTATTCGGGCGCCAGTTAAGGATTTCCTTTGCAGGAAAACCAAAAAATATATTTTCGGAGCTATGCTCCGCTTTTATTCACTGATCGATTAAGACTAAATTATAAAGTTCACTTATGCTAAGAAGTTAGTTCTTGGTTAGTTCTGGATTGTGGGAATATGCGGGTGTTTATCTGGTTCTGCTGATGCTGCTAATGGGTTCTGGCGATTCGTCTTGCTGGGTGGTTTGGTGACATCATGCTATCGGTGATGGCTGTGATTCTGGCGAAAGTGATTCAATCGTCTGGCTTGACACACAATAAGCTGGCTTGGCTAATCGATGAAAGCGTTGATTGTTTGTGATCTGGTATGATGGTGGGAATCAGCTAATCAATTAGGCGGGTCGCGTTGTTACTAACTGTCACCTCAGAAGTTCCACAGAGATCTCACTTAGGTCCTCTTTTATTTATTCTGTTTGTTGATGATGTTAATCTTGTGTTAAATCATCTGAACGTTTTTATCTATGCTGATGATATGAAACTGTATACGGAAATCTGTAGGAGGTTAGATTTGCAACATTTTCAGAGCAAAATTGATGTTTTCTACGAATGGTGTGTTAAAAGTCTGCTTGATATTAATATTAAAAAGTGTAACATCATATCATATTCAAGGAACTTATTCATCATGATTTCACGTGCACTCTAGGACATCAGGTAATCAGAAGATGCAACAAAATTAGAGACTTAGGAGGGATTCTTGATTCTAAACTGACCTCTGTAGATCATTTTAATGCAACAATTCTCAAAGCATATAATATGTTAGTATTCATCAAAAGGTTTAGTTATCATTTTAAGGATCCTTTACTTTATGTAACGTACGTAAGATCCATTCTCGAATATTGCTCTGTTGTTTGGGCTCCATACCAAGAAACATACATTAGTCGTAAAGAATCTATACAGTAACAATTTTTGTTATTTGCTCTTAGAAAACTAGGCTGGAATTCATTTCTTATTCCCTTGCATGAGTCTCGTTGCACGTTAATTTATATTGAATCACTTAAGAAAAGAAGAGAAATGGCTACGATCTGTATTGTTAATAATGTTATCTCGCAGCGTATAAATTCGGCAAACCTTTTAGAAAGTTTGAACTTTTATGCACCATCACGTATTTTAATAATCAGACATTTATTTTATGTAAGGCCTCGGAGAACAATTTACGCTAGCAGTAGAACGATGAATAGAATGATGAACATCTATAACGAATATGTGTGAAATAATCGATTTTACTATGACTAAAGCAATAAGAAAATTGTTACTGCAAGAGTTGTACCCCATAGATACTTACTTTAGATAAATATAAGGAGTGTATCGAATATAAGCTATCCACATACATTTGCGTTGTAAGCATGTATGGTTTTTATGTTCTGAACACTGCATGCTGTGCGTTTGACTGTCAGCTTTCTTTTGTTTACTTGTTTGTGCGGTTCAAATTCTGCGTTTTCAAAATGTCGCGTATTCAAAAGGAAGTGAAAATTAAGGTTCTGGACACATGGCTAAGTGAGAAGGGTATTACTATGCGAAAATTGGCGAAGCGGTTTGGAATTCATCATGCGAGTGTTAAAACCATCATTAATAAGTTTGGGGTACACTATTCTTTGGATGAGCTACCAGGAAGAGGCAGAAAACCCGGTTCTTCCAACCCGAAACTGGAGCAGAAAGTGGTATCTCTAATCATGAAGAACAAATCAATGTCAATACGTGATTTGGCCAAAAAGCAGGAACGGGTGTCGGAATGATCCAGCGTATCAAGAGGCGAAACCACCTGAAGACCTACAAGAAGCAGAAAATCTCGAAACAAAGTGCAGAACAGAAGAAGCGAGCAGCAACAAGGGCGGAAATTGTATTACGCGTCTTTTGCAGCGTCCGGATGCATGCGTTTTGATGGACGATGAGACCTATGTAACGGAGGACTCAAAAACCCTTCCAGGTTCCACAATACTTTACTGCCGTCGTTGGGGAGGATGTGAGCGATGCGGACATGTCAATTCAAGTGGAGAAATTCGGTCGAAAGGTACTGGTATGGCAAGCAATATGTTCCTGTGGTTTGAAGTCAACCATTTTTCACACTACCGGAACTATAAATGCGGAAATCTATCGATCTGAGTGTCTCCAGAAGAGATTGTTGCCTTTATATAAGAAGCATAGTACACCTCCGCTGTTTTGGCTGGATTTAGCGTCGGCTCACTTTGCCAAAACCACTCTCAATTGGCTTGCGGAAAAGGGTATAGATTTCGTTGAGAAAAATATCAATCCACCAAATTGCCCTCAGCTTCGACCCATCGAACGTTACTGGGCAATCGTGAAGAGGGTCTTCAAGAAGACTGGTAAGGCAGCTGGGAACATGCAGGAGTTAAAAAAAATTTGGGCTCAAGCGTCAAAAAAATGCGATGCAACACTTGTCCGGAACTTGATGAAGAGCATTCGATCCAAAGTTCGAAAATTCGTGAAGGAATAACTTAAATTTCATCCGGTCTTCATTATGTTCAAGTTTAACCTCGTGCAGTAAAGGATCATTTTTTTGTATGAATAAAATATCGGTTTTCAACATAATTTGAAAGAAAGTTTGTGGATAGCTTATTTTCGATACACTCCTTAAATATAAATGAATAAATGTAAATGTATTTGTAGTCTACAATGATGATTTACAAAATAAATAAATAGATAAATAAATAAATCACTTTGAAGCCATCTAGAAAAACTTATGAAAAGGTCGTACTTTCGAAAATTATTTGAGTATGATAAAATTAAATCGCAAATATCTCATGAACCGATTCTGTTATGAAGGTCATTATAGGGAGCCGAAATTATTTCAAGGGGAAGTTTTTACTCAAATCAATCGAAACTTTTTTACAATTATTATTGTATCCATGTTGTATACAAAAAAAATTTTTTTTTTAAATTTTTTTTCAACAAAATAGCGGCCGCTAGTGTGCGTTGAAAAAGTCGTTGTGTTTTGCTTGTGCCGGCTCTCCTGGTCGCAGTTTTGACCTGCTTACCCAAAAAAATTATATTAATTACATTAACAGTTAGTAGATAAATCGAAAAAAAAAAAGTTTTTTTGAAAAAGTCCACATTTCTTCCGCCGTTTTACCACATTTTTCCATCTTTAATAAGAAAATATTTCAAATTTTTTTAATTGATATGGAAGGTTATACTTTAATAAAGAAATCCTATAAGTTTCAGCTCAATCGAATAATTAGTTTTCGAGTTATCACGGGCATAAACTCAGAAAATGCTGTTTTGAGAAAAACGCATTGAAAGTTTTAATTATTGAAAAATCATACTAAGACTCGTCTTACACACCTTCGAAAAACGATGGTTAGAAACACTTTTACTTCGAATTTTGAAATAAAGGTTTCAGAAAACAAAAATTTTTGGTCATTATAATTTAAAATACTTCAAAAATCAGGTTATATAATCAGAATGCGTTTATTCCCGCAAATGTCAAAATTTTTAGAAACGCCCTGAAAGTTGTTGTTCTAAAAACATTTTTTTCTGCTATTTCTTCATTCTGGGGTCTTCGTTTAAAATTGCGTAATAACTTCAAATATTCACAGTTTAAAAAAAAATCAAAAAAACTTTTTTTGAGATATATATTCATTATAATTGGCGATTTTTTCAGATTTTTTTTCTCAGTTTATATTTTTTCACGACCTTCACACATAGTGTCACAACATGTTCTTATACAGTTTCTTTGTAAAACTAAAGGTTTTCGAGCAACAAATTATCAATAGGGTATTATAGGGGTATGTGGATTATAACATGGTTCAATAATGTGTATAATAATATACCGGCATTTAATTTATTTTTTAATTATAACAAGCGAAACTATCGAAAAAAAAAACAATTTCAAAGTATAATGAAAATTAATGATTGCAAGACAACACCCCTATTTCACCATGAAACAAGCTACAACAAAACAGACTACCTAAACCAACGAACCAACCATTGATTTCTAGCATGCAAAAATTGACATATATGTCATTATGGGAGCCTCTGTAGCTGAAAATTAGATGCTGTCACTTTGCATAAATGTCACTTTGTAAAATTGCATGTCGGTTTGTAAAAATAAAAATTATTAGTTTTTGCCTGTTTAAAAATCGAGAAAAATAGTTGAGATTCATAAAAAATATGTTTGTGTTAGGAAGAACGCCCATCATCGATACAGTTGGAAAAATAACATGTTTTTTTTAAATTAAAACCCCCTATTGATGTGCTATTCAAAATTCTTACGCCATTTTTGGAACTGACTCTTGAGTCACAAAAATCTATGTTAGCACGGAAAATGCGCAGTCACCTAAGCCAAACGCGTATGCAAACTTTCATTCAAATAAAAATATATCGAAAATAATTTTCCACATTTCCAGGTCATTTCGCCTGGAAACGCTCTTTTCCATCCTTCAGTAATACCAAGACGGAAGTAAAAGCACCCGTGAAGCAGCTGTCGGCTCAAAAATGCTTTTCCTTTCTAGTCCCACACACACACATTAGATGACGATTGCTTCTCTTCGGTGGTTTCCCAGCTTTCCAATGCCGACGCGTAGGGCGGAAGGAAAATGGGAAAGCTCTGTTAGCCGCTTTCGATGCAGGACTGCTCCCTTGCTGCCGTGAACGTATGTAATCGTATTGTCCTGCTCGCTGGTCTATTGGTTCTTCGTCTTCCTTTTCTTCTTTGTCGTCGGTGATTAATGGGCTTGGTCGTTAGAAAGATAGTTCTCTCCATCCACACACAAACACAGAGGATGATGTTCTGCAGATTTCGAGCATGATTGGAAGTTTTTCGGGGATGTGTGTGTTCTTATTTGCCACACGAACCGGACAGAGGGACAATGGCTCGGCGGTGGTTTAGAGAAAGTCGATTTATTACTCGAGGAAGTGCTGTACCAAGTGATTTGTGGCATTTTGGGTGGGTGTGTTCTTACTGCGGATGCAACATAAATTTAAATTTAAGATAAATAAATAAAGCTCTGCCAATTTAACCTGCAGTCCCCGTCGCACGGTACGGGAGGGGGGCGGTTTCTAAATTTTCTATAAATACTCTGCCAATGTCTCTATTTCTCCGAACAGCACTAACTTGGAGGTCAATGTTTCCACCCAAACAACAGGCTCGACTGGTTTTGGCCTTATCTAATGTCTCCACTAGTCGCGCTAATAAAGTCACTCATAAAAGTAAATTTACACACACTTCCGGCTCCTAATGGGGATTTAATCACACCAGCGACAACTGGGGCAAGCGTGCCGGGAGGTGTGTCCAGAGCTGAAGGAAGTTTACCACAAGAAGAAGTGATATTCAAGCCGAAATTATTACATCAGCTGCGTGGACCGTTCCAGTGAAAGCCAAATTCAAATTTAAGAGCCCCGAAGAAAACTGTCACCTGCTACCGGAATTAATTGGCGTTGGCCGGTGGGGTGGAGGACGTAAATTGTTTTGTAACTAATTAACTTGAAGCCCGGGAGCTGATAGGAAATCAGAAAGCGACGATCCCTGCCGCCTTCTAGGACAAAGCGTGAAATAATTGCTCCTATTTAATTGATTTGGTCACGTGAAAGCTGCTGGCTGATTTACTATGCACGTGGAGATATCGAACGGACACATTGATGACAACATTATTGATAAGGATTTTATGGACGGGGTTGGATGCCTGCGGGAAGCCATTACGCGTTACGAGTTCCAAAGATTTTAATTAGATGGTTGGGCAATTTATTGCCTTTAATCTACATATATCTGCGCATTATCTGAGACTTTTTTTTCTAGCTTGAAGAAGTAAATAAATTTACAGTGTCATAAATTTGCATTCTAGGAATAAATAGTTCACACCTAGCTCTTTGAAATCGTAGCAGGCTATTTTCTGGAATGTATTAGGATCATTCTATACGAAGTGTCCACACCGCATTTTGTCAACTTTCACCGATATGCTTTAAACTTGGAGGATTTCTTTATCTACAACACATATTTACAAATCCTAGTTTTTTATCTGATAGGACTATTTCTCGGCCCATTTAAGCTTTGCAAAAAAATGCGTTTCTTCAATTGTTTGCATCTCCAAAACCATTACAGTCGTGCCTCAATATAATGTTACTTAATTTTTATATTCGTTACGTTATATCGAAGTTAAATTATATCGAAGTTAAATTATATCGAAACAAAATTTTTTTCCAGACTTTATTTTTCTATAAAAGAATTATCGAAGGATGTTCCAGACCTTCATATCTCTGTATGTTCATTTGTTTTTGTTTCTGTTGTTGTCTGTTTGTTTATTGATTCTTCCAATTTTATATTTTTTTTCTCTTATTTTAGAATATTAGAATATACACTGATAGGCAAAATAAAGTGCCCACCTCTTCGTTTTTTCAATTTCTCTCATTTACTTGGTTCAAGTTAAAGTAATCACAGTGTAGTTTTTTTTCTTATTTTATTTTTTTATATTCTTTTTAAGTTTCACTTATGGAATACTGAAAAAAAGGAGTTTTACTTATAGAAAAAAAAACAATTTGTGTCGACCCAAAGCATACTAACAAGAAGACCAAGTCTTTCTTCCGGTCTTGTCGGATCAAACCGCTGGAATGGCCTCCACAAAGCCCGGACCTCAATCCCATCGAGAATTTGTGGGCGATTCTCGACAAAACTGGTGTTACCAATAAAAATAACTATTTTGAAGCCCTGGAGCGCGCCTGGGAAGAGCTAGATCCACAGCACCTAAAGAACCTGGTCGAGAGCATGTCGAAGCGCCTGCAGGAGGTCCTGAAGGCCAAAGGAGGACAGATCAATTATTGAAATGCTTTTATTTTACTTTAATTTATGTTTTTTGTAGTCTAAATGAAGTGGGCACTTTAATTTGTCACTGTTTTTTTTTCAACACAAATTGATTTTTTTTTCTCTAAGTAAAACTCCTTTTTTTGCAGTATTCCATAAGTGAAACTTAAAAAGAATATAAAAAATAAGATAATAAAAATATACAGTGTGTTTACTTTAATTTGAACCAAGTAAATGAGAAAAATTGAAAAAAACGATGAGGTGCGCACTTTATTTTGCCTATCAGTGTATCTCTTATTTTAGAATATTAGTTTGAGCAGTATTCTTTTAATCTTCTCTAGGTGTCGGGGTCAATAATGGGGTCAGTAATGGATCTAAAAAATACTATAACTTTCTATAATAAGCATCTAGATGTTTGAATTTACTTGACTGTAATAGTAGTTTTCGTTTCTGCATTGAACTATTTTTTTTCTGACATATCTGGAGGGTTGTAAAAAGAGAACTTACGAATAAGGTATTTCGGGTCATATTGACCCAGATTTCAAATTCACATTGTGGAAAATTTATGTAATCAAATTATAAGCCTTTGCAGTCAAAATGCTTATTAGAGTCCCAATTCTCAGTTTCTGGTGAGTACTACCCTTTTTGAGCCGATTGACTACAAGGAATCTGGGCCGGAAGAGGACATGTTTAGGCACGATCCGTGAGTCGGCGATAGATACGACGGCTCAAATTCCATAATTTTTCATGAACAGTTTACTTCTAGCCTTGAAATGGACCAACGACCATGTTGGCCATTCCGGGACAATCCGAATGCCTCGGGGGGGGACGATTTAGGAGGAGACAAAAATGAATTTTAGCCGAAACATGCCTTTCGACGACTCAAACTTTCATGAATAGTGTACTTCTATTCTTGAAATGAACCAATGAATATAATGGCCATACCTGGACAATCCTAATATCTCTGGGGAACCGTTTAGGTGGAGACAAATACATATTTTTGCCGGAAAATGCCTTTCGATGGCTAAAAATTCATGATTTTTGTGGAGTAAGGAGTGTATCGATAATAAGCTATCCACAAACTTTCTTTCAAATTATGTTGAAAACCGATATTTTATTCATACAAAAAATTGATCCTTTATTGTACGAGGTTAAACTTGAACATAATGAAGACCGGATGAAATTTAAGTTATTCCTTCACGAATTTTCAATTTGGATCGAATGCTCTTCATCAAGTTCCGGACAAGTGTTGCATCGCATTTTTTGGACGCTTGAGCCCACATATTTTTGAACTCCTGCATGTTCCCAGCTGCCTTACCAGTCTTCTTGAAGACCCTCTTCACGATTGCCCAGTAACGTTCGATGGGTCGAAGCTGAGGGCAATTTGGTGGATTGATATTTTTCTCAACGAAATCTATATCCTTTTCCGCAAGCCAATTGAGAGTGGTTTTGGCATAGTGAGCTGACGCTAAATCCGGCCAAAACAGTGGAGGTGTACTATGCTTCTTATATAAAGGCAACAATCTCTTCTGGAGACACTCAGATCGATAGATTTCCGCATTTATAGTTCCGGTAGTGTAAAAAATTGTTGACTTTAAACCACAGGAACATATTGCTTGCCATACCAGTACCTTTCGACCAAATTTCTCCACTAGAATCGACCTGTCCGCATCGCTCACATCCTCCTCAACGACGGCAGTAAAGTATTGTGGACCTGGAAGGGTTTTTAAGTCCTCCTTTACATAGGTCTCATCGTCCATCAAAACGCATGCATCCGGACGCTGCAAAAGACGCGAATACAATTTCCGGCCCTTGTTGCTGCTCGCTTCTTCTGTTCTGCACTTTGTTTCGAGATTTTCTGCTTCTTGTAGGTCTTCAGGTGGTTTTGCCTCTTGATACGCTGGATCATTCCGACACTCGTTCCTGCTTTTTTGGCCAAATCACGTATTGACATTGATTTGTTCTTCATGATTAGAGATACCACTTTCTGCTCCAGTTTCGGGTTGGAAGAACCGGGTTTTCTGCCTCTTCCTGGTAGTTCATCCAAAGAATAGTGTTTCCCAAACTTATTAATGATGGTTTTAACACTCGCATGATGAATTCCAAACCGCTTCGCCAATTTTCGCATAGTAATACCCTTCTCACTTAGCCATGTGTCCAGAACCTTAATTTTCACTTCCTTTTCAATACGCGACATTTTGAAAACGCAGAATTTGAACCGCACAAACAAGTAAACAAAAGAAAGCTGACAGTCAAACGCACAGCATGCAGTGTTCACAGCATAAAAACCATCACAAATACTTGCGTACAACGCAAATGTATGTGGATAGCTTATATTCGATACACTCCTTAGAGTTTCTCAGGAATCAGCAAGTGTCAAAGGTGCCCATGAAATTCATGATTTGACAGGGGATTTGTTCGTGTGGTAATCGGAGCAAGCCTTTCGTGACAACTTCAACTGTAAATGGTCAAGTATACATGAATGCATGCCTGAAAAAACGACTGGTGCCGTTTCGAAAAACAAACAACGTTCCTAAATTTTTTTGGGTGAACCTTGCTACTTGTCACTACTCCAAGGATGTTCCGGAGTGGTACAAGATGAATGGCGTCAATTTTGTGCCGAAGGATCTTAATCCCTCAAACTCTCCAGGGTTGCGGCCAATTGAAAAATATTGGGCTATAATGAAGCACGAACTTCGTAAGCATCCTAAAGTTGTCACTACAGAACAAGAAATGTTGAAGTCATGGTTGAAAGCGGAAAAAATTGTCGGTTTAAGCGTTGTACAAAATCTTATGGGTGGTGTTAAGAAAAAAGTTCGGGCTTTTCGATTTGGTAAAAATATACTGTAAAATAACAATACTTGAACCAAGATTATGCATTGTATTTTATTCCCTGGATATTTCATGACAATCGGTCGAGAGACTTGTTTTTAAAGGCCGAGTTTAAAGTGATGCAACTTAACTGTGGACACCCTTTATCTTCACCTCGTTCGGGAACTCAAGCCGTAGTACCTCATCGTACATCGTGTTCCATAGCACCGGACCCAAGATCGAACCTTGTGGGACGCCTGCGGTGATCTAGATACGTTTCTGCCCTGACCCTGTGTTGTATACCAGTACGCGATTCTGGAAGTAGCTTCCAAGAATCTTGTACAGGTACCCAGGTACTTGAAGCCGTTGGAGCGAGTCGGCGAAAGCCACCCAACTGGCGCTATTGAACGCATTTCTCACGTCAAGGGTGACCACTGCACAGTATCGTACTCCTCGCCTCTTGCGCTGGATTGCCACCTCAGCCGTCTTGGTGACGGACGGGATGGCATCCACCGTCGACTTCCCTTCGCGGAAGCCAAACTGATTATTAGAGTCTTTACCCTCCGTGTATGTTGTCAGTCTGTTGAGGATTAACCTCTCGAGCACCTTACCCGCTGTATCCAACAGACGTATAGGTCTATATGCCGATGGATCTCCTGGTGGCTTCCCTGTCTGTGGTAGCAACACAAGGTTCCGAATTTTCCAGGCGTCCGGGAGGACGCCCTCGTCCAGACACTTTTGCATCACCACCCTGAACATTTCTGGATCCAGCAAGATAGCCGTCTTGATAGCCATGTTCGGAATACCATCCGGTCCCGGCGCTTTGTTCACCTTTAGCGACTTTGCTATCGCAATGAGTTCATCATTCGTCACCGTCGCCTCTTCGTCGACCCTCGTTGTGCCGTTGTCAATGCCCACGTGGTCACGGGTGTTCGGTTGAGCTTTGACTTCCCTCAGCATGGTCACATCGCACGCTCGTGCAAGTGTCATTACGAGTCGTACACCGCAAGATCCTCTCTCAAGCGCCTCTTTAAAAGTCTCTACGTCAAAGTAGGACGTCCTCTATCTGCGGGCGAATGGAGTGGATGCTTCTCCCTCCACACGCTGCCTTGTATTGTGGACGATACAATAACAAACCTTCAAGTGGATGCAGCCATCCAAATGCTAAGCAGCCCAGGACTGCTAAATATCGATGATCGATTCCGTTTAGTTTCTATGGTAAGTATTCTTGGTACCCGCGTTGGCTAGATTCACATTGAGCCTAACCAAGGCCTGCAGAAGAATCTGGCCTCTGGGGTTGGTAAGGCAGCCCCCACTTGAGCGCCAAATCGTTGAAGTCCCCCGCTATTACCAACGGTTTCAGACCAGTTAGCTCAGATGTCATCCGATCGAGCATATTGAAAAAACTATTCGATCGACCATCTTGGCGGTGCGTAGCAGCTGCAGAAGAACACTCCATTCTCTTTTACAACCGCGGAGCCTTCGTTTGTGGTAGACACACCCTCGTGAACTGGGTACTTGCCCGTCGTCGGTAATGCCGCCATATTGGACCTGTCCGCAAACCAGTTTCCGTTGCCGGCTGGGATGCGGTATGGGTAGGAAATTATGGCGATATCCGATGCCAACTCGCTAACTATCTGACACAGCAGTTGCTGGGTGGCCTCAGGTTTAGTTGGGTTACCTGCATTACGGTTGGCTCGTAGGAATACCCTTAGCGGCCGGGCACTTGTTCCCCCCATGACGTGCTTATCGTCCGGTTTCCCAGCGAACATCAAGCATTTGAGGGGACCTTTGCAATCCCGCGTCTTGTGGCTTGTGCTGTCACACCTTCTGCACATGTTGCTCCTATCTAGGCTTTTGCACTCCCAGGACATGTGTCCGCTCTCTAGGCATCTGAAGCATGCCTTGGGTGGCTGGTGTAGGCTAAGTGGGCATTAAGACCATCCCACCTTCACTTCGCCAATTTCAACGCCGCGTCCGCGTCGACTGCCGCTACCATCATGGTTGCCACCTGGGCCCCAAGTAGACCCTTCCTCAGACGTATGTCTGTGGCAGCAACCTCGACCTTGCACTGTTCCTTAAGTGCAGTGGAGATCTCGTCTGCCTCGGTGATCTAATCCAGGTTTTTACACTGGATCGTCACCTGCGAGACGAGGGCGCGTACCTCCACACCCTCACCTAAGGCCTGTCTTGCCAGGTCTCTGTAAGCTGGGTCCTTTAGTGTTGTCACCTTTTTCAGCTCCAGGAGCATCTCGCTGGTGTGAATACGGCGTACACTCCGCACATTGGCGCCTAGGCCTGACTGGCCGAGTACGCCTTTCGACGATTTCGCTTGAGGGCCACCTTTCGCTTATCCTTTTTTTTCCGTCTTATTCCTCTTTTTCAGACCTTATTCCAGTGACTTTCCCTACCACGCCTGGGGTCATCACTCGCCCCGCTCATAGCACTAGCGTCTGCTTCCGTGCTAGTTATGGCTGTTGTCGTTGGGGCCTTGCCACTCGGACCCCCTTCGGCGCTTGATACAACACGTGAGCTGGATGCCGCGCCTTTAGCGGTGGGCGTAGCACCGGTGCCTCTCTCTTTGCGGCCAGTTGGAGCTTGTCGCGAGGGTGGACCCTCTGACCCCGCCGCCACGTTCGGGTAGGTTCGCTTCCTTACTGGGGTTTCCGACACTATACGCTTCTTCGAAGCGCCAGGTGCCGTTTCACCCGGGCACTGCCTAGCCCGCTTGGAGGTTCCCGCTCCCATGGTAGATGGGGTGGACTATCCGACCGAGACAGATGCTTCCGTCTGGGTCTGCTTCGAGGCTTTATCCCTCGCCCTTTCGGTGGCTGCTAGCCACTTTGCACTTCGCTCAGCTAGGAGCTTGGCCTCCAGCTCTTCCATCTCCTTGTATGTGGCCTGCACTGTCATGCATAGCCTAAAGAGGCTCTGTTTGAGGTCCTTCGCAATACATTGTGTTTGTTGATAAAGCTTAAATAAGAGAGGAAAAAAAAACAAAAATTGAATACACTTCTGGCCTTGAAATTTTCCACAGTATCCAAAACTATTGGTCGCAAGTGGTCGCAGTAAATCGCTATAAAACTTGTTAGTATCGACATAGACCTTGAGCTACTAGTTTTTACTAGTTTTTAGCCGGTCAACAGAATTGAAATTTCATATATCGTTGTCAACTTCGGCTTCTTCTTTTTTTTAAATTATTTCACATACTTTTTTTCAGTTGCTTCACAAAACACCTAGTTTTTAAAAGGCTTTCTTTACTACCTTTCCCGTGATGTAGTGAAACCTATAGGTAGTGAAGATAATAATTAATAAATATCGATCAAAAGTTATGCATTGTTTGAGCATGAGCATGATTGACCGGCCGAGGTTGCTAATCCGTTGTTGCCATATCAGCTGTTATTACACAGAGAACCAACAGATGATGCTTCGGACTAACATACATCTTCAATGTGTAGAAACTGGTGATCGCAAACTAAGGCAATACCGGCGACGACCGGTAACAGCAGGGTTCGTTTTGGTTAACGATAAGCTGTCGAGTTAAATATTTGAAAATTAAGAGCGATTTCCAATTTAAACCGATATGAACCAACAGTAAGGATGCTTTCCACTCACAAAGTATGATTGTGGTTTTTCATTGGGAAAACAAGGCAATTCTTTTCAACGCCTGAGAGCCAACTTGGACCGATCTACGCCAACAGTACGGATGCCACTGGAGTCACTTACAAAATGGGACAAAGGTTTATTTGTCCCAAAATAGGGTGACTGACGAGCATGACGAACGAATAATTTGGATCACAATTAATTATGTACCTTTCCACCGACCTATCTTATCCCGCAAACCACGACTCCTCATGTTCACTCGATCATTTGCGCAACGCACAATAGGCAACCGAAACAATAGACAATAGACAACGCCACGCTCGATAACACAATATAACGGAATGACGTATCGACACAGCCGATTCAACCGATCGTCGACGCAAACCTATTAAAAAAGGACGCATAGATACAATGGGTAACACTTACCTGTCTTGCTCCATGTCCTTGAGAGCACTCCCAAGTAACATTGCCAAAACCATCCAGCTTTTAAAGTTTTATTAACGTTTTATGAAAGCCGCTGGAAATCAATTTGGTTTAATAACGGTACTAAGAGGTGCCAATAAGTTTCAACTTTTAGCCAGGTTCTCATAACTATACTGCTTTTTTACAGCGATCTTAAAACCTTGTCTTCTAAAGTTCCTTTTACTCCAATCAAAGGTTTTATTTTGACTTTATGAACTCGTAAAATGCTGTTTAGAAATGCCGTTTAAGGACTCATACAAATTATCCTATTATGGTCAGTTGAAAAAGCATTTTAAAGCCATTTTGCCTCTAGTAAATGCATTAAATCGATCAATTGAGCATTTCCGAAAGCCACCAAACGACGAAAGAGTTTTATAGTAGCCATTGCAAAGATAAGTTGGCTTTTTGCCAACACAGTGATTTTTTCCAATCGCCATATTGAAATTTATGAAATAACTGAAATGTGGAAAAATAAATGCACCAAATTTTATATGTAATTCCAATGAACTGTAGATCAAAAACCAATTTTGGCATTCTTTTAGATAACCTCGTTTAATTTCATAAATTTTCATGAATTTCATGATTAATTTATAAAATATATTTGTTTTAAGTTTGTTTTTGTAGACTTAAACTCGCATTATTTCCGAGGCGCATTAATTTTCGGCTCGTATCGTACCAATATTCACCATAAATTAAAATGCGCATATGATTTGGAGCACGATACGCTATAAAAAAACTTAATTTGTTTCAGATATTTTGCTATCAAACAATAATTTCCCGCAACACTAGAACTTTTTTCTTAGATATTATTTACTGCTAAATGAATCAGAGCAAGAATCGAACAAAGCAGAATAACAAACCAACCACGATATCACGTGAAGTTTGACAGCTGTGGCCATTTGGCCCTATGCTGGTTTTGATGGCAGCCAATTGGTTTGATGAAGGTTCTCAAGTGGTCATAACATCTTTCACTAGAACATTTTCAAAATCTCTATGGTCTTGTAAAGGTTTTATTCAATAGTTTTCAGAACTGCCTTTAGAGTGGGCCACTTTGTACACATTTCGGCTTTAAAGATGCATAGAGGAGGTGTTGGTGGACGAAACAGTTTTGAATGTAGTTTTATCAACAAAGCCGGGAGGAGTGCTATTCGGCTGGAATAAATCTTAAATTCTTACTTGGGACTTACTACCTCTCGAGTCGCCTGTACCCAACTTCACAGGCGTCCGTCAAGCCTCTGGTACACCAATACATCTCCATGCCCAACCGAAGCACCACTACGTAAAATGCTTTGAAAAATAGAGTGATATTAGATATTGTCTTCAAAATTTGTTAAAAATATATTAGGTCTGTTCCCTGAAAAGAAACAAAATTAAGAACAAACGATTAAAAGTTATGCATTGTTTAGCGAAAAAAACTACGCCTTTTAGGCTTGTTTTTCAATTACAACCTTCAATATATTTGAAACTGCATCAGTCAGCAGCTTGAAAGTTTAGATTTCTAAGATGAACTAATATATGTGTACTAAAACAAGGATCGGCGAAATTCGATTGTCTGATTTTTGTTCGCCTCATATCTTATAGTGGCAACATGAGCAATTTGCTAATCAACGCCTTGCATATCTTGATTAAAATACCCCCAGGCGGTTAATCGTTTCGAAATAGTGTAAGTCAACATGATTACAACTATTCCATTGAAGTCGTTATCAAATTCCTTGCCGTACCATTACGGGGCAGCAAATGCACCGGATAAGATCAGCAACAAGGTTTACAATTCATATAATTAAATTTAACCTAATAACCCACATGTTAACACAATCGAACCTTATCCAGCTTAGTAGATCTCGGTGGCACTCCGTTTGGTCGGTCGGCAGTTGGTCTCACTGGTCGGCTAGCTCGGAGTTCATAAACCAGAGCTGAACTCCGTCCGTCAAACGGCTCATACTAGACCAGAGACGGTGCATCTCGGATGAGACTAAATAGATCGGAGTAGGCCGAGAGAGAGAGGGAGAGTAATACCAGAGCAGTCTTAGCGATGGTAGTCACGTCTATTGTTTGATGTTTATCTAAAGAGGAAGGCGAGAAGCTCTCGGAATGGTACCTAAGTAGTATACATTTAATTTCACACCCCGCGCGCGGCCACCTGCTCCCGGCATGAACCAACCTGGGCCCGCGCCGAGATGGGTATTATGGCATCAAGTGCAACTAAACCTCGCCGCGCCAAGTACAGTCGAAGAAGAAGAAGAAGCACCAACAGTACCTGTAACGTCATAGACAAAACTCTTAAGTAATTACAAGTTCGCGTTTGCCAGAGGGGCTTGGACCGTGAGTATTTATTTTTATTATATTTCTTACTGCGGGTTGTGCTGTTTTTATAAGCTGCCGTTGCTCTTACTCTTACTCAAAAAAAAAATCTCAATCTCAAATCAACCGCAGCACAAGTGAACCTGTTTCGTCGTCGTCGTCGTCTTCGTCGTCATCATAGTCTCTCGTGTGTCTGCCCAAGATGGAATTTACATCATCGAACCTTCTTTTTTTTTTCGTAAGCTCTCTTTGTTATTGTTGTTACCAATCCGATGCCGTTGTTAACACACTTCTCGAACTTGGAGATTGTTTCAACTCGTGCCCCCTCTCCCCTTCCACATGGCAGCGGTGCCGGTTTAAGGCTAGTTAATTGCTTCCGATTTAAACAAATCACGACGGCGGGCGCGACGGTAGCGAGTAGCAGGCCATCTAGCGGTACTTTCACAAAGTTCCCATTTCATCGCTGCACCCGATGCTGGAGAGGCCGCGTGGCAAACGTGTTAACAATCGACTGTCAAACGCTTGTCAGGCAATTAAATTGTTTGATAAGCGTGGCGGCAGCTGGGAAACGTGACGTAACCCGCCTTTAAAGCTTGGATGATGCGGTTTGAAGTGTACAGGAGGAAAAAATGAACATTTGGAATATTCCACCGTGATTGAACGCGTAAGCGAAGAATCGACCCAGCCGGTTTGGAATGGTGACAACTTTTTTTTTATCCGTATCATCGATACACATCGAACCATCGAATCAAAACAGATTCCATGAAGCGAAACAAAAAATATCACTTTCGATGATATTTGGGGCAGATAGGTGGTAGAAAGTAACTGTTGACGAGGTAATGTTACTGTTTTCCTCGAAATAAACTGGATTAAAAAAATCGAATCAAATTCAACATGAATCAATCGGAATTTAATCAGAAACATTCATTCAGGGAATGATGGAGAAGGGAAAATCCGTTGAAAATAAAAAATTAAACATGTTGTAACAGATATTGAATACCTGGAATACGGGGCAGTCAGTTTTACATACTATCAAAAAGTTATGAAAATGTCTGTGCCTTACATGCAAGCGGCCTTTGGGTCATAAATAACAGCCAAAAGAGGTATGCAAATCAATTCAATCAAACACGCCGTGCTTGGAGTTCCTACATAGGGTGATTAAATGGTCATCCGATAATGAAAACATTCAATTTCACTCTACACAGATTGGGTTCCTGTGGAATGTATTCAGATGAGTCTTAATTGTATAATTTCATAAGTGCTTCGGATTTAATCGGTTAAGGATGCTAATTTAGCTTTAAAAGCTATGTCCATTTAGAATCCGAAATAATACTAAAATCATCTGTATCTAGGTAACGTACAAATAAGTTTAATACATCAAAACAAAGGAAAAAAATATCAATACAAATCGTTTCTTTTCGTTTCTAATGAAAATTGGCACTTTTTTCGTTATTCCTCCCATCAAACGCTGTACACCTCCGGAGTCAACTTCCTTGGCACATTTGTCCCACAATTTGGTCATCTGAGTCGCGTCCCGAGCCGTTTTTCCATTTTTCTTAAGCTTCCGCTTCACTATTGCCCAAAATCATTCGATGGGCCGGAACTGCGGGCTGTTGGGTGGATTTATTTTTTTATCAATGAAATCTACGTTATTATCGCGGTACCGCCGGTACTTCCCGGCTATAGTGGCAACTTGACAAATCTGGCCAAAACTTCACCGGACCTGTATGAACTTTATTGAAAGAAAGTACGCGGTTTTCTAAGCATTCTTCTTGTACAGCTTCGAGTCCACCGTCTTATTCGTCACGAACACTTTGGTCTTTGCTCCGGACTGCATATCCCTTTCCAAATCAGCAGTTTTTTGGCAAATTTGTCCATAAAAGCAAACTTAAACTTCGCCGGAACATCTTCTCGTGCCATCGCCATGTAGGTCAGGAAGCTGTCTGAAATCCATTTTGACGTAGGTTTCATCGTCGATGAGCAGGCATCCTTGGTACTTAGCCAAAACCTGCTGGTACAATTTCCGAGCTCGAGTTTTGGTGACGAAACTTTGCTTCAACGTTCTGTTTGGTTGCTTGCTGGCTCGATAAGACCGATATCCTGCTCGCAAACGAATTCTTCGAACGGTACTGCAGGCAGCAGCGTATTTTTGTGCGATTTCATTATCTGATAGTTCAGGGTTTGCTCTGACGGTTCTCAACACCTTTTGGTTCAGCTTGCGGTCATATGTTCCATTACGACACTTACCTTGAGGCACTCGATCCCTGAAGCGTTTGAGCACATCATACACGGTTGATTTGGCGATTTTCAACGTTTTTGCGAATTTTATTGAGGTATATTGCTGCATACCTACGTGATTATCAACATTTTTTATCTCCTCTCGGCTTCCACCTGGAATAACTTTCGACTCACTGCACGAAATACCGTGAAATTTTACCACAGGAAGTGAACGCTTAGGTAAACAAAGAATTTTTGCAGCGGTCACTTTCCATGCCACTGCAACACAATAAGTGATTCCGGATTCTAACTAGACAGAACTTTAACGTAATCATTTGTCACATTTAGGCAAAAATACATGCAATCAAACATTTATTCGGGATACATTAACTAAATTCCAAAGACTGAAGACGTTAGGAAATGCCCTCTAGTCAGTGACACTGACTAATTAAATAACATAATGAGACGCAACGACCTTCGAAACCCTGACTGAGAGAGAACATCTCTTTCACGAGTTCCATCAGAAATCCATTAAAATTATACTGTTCGGACTACTGAAGTTCACAATAGCTGACATGACTAAAACTGGTAGAATGCAAATATCTCGACGACATAATGACAACTTATATTTTACTTGAGGAAACTGCTCAAAAAGACTTTCACAGCACATAAATGGAAAACTTATCTGCAAAAGACTGAAACAAAATACTGACAAACTAAATAACAAAAAGACGAAACGGCACTTGACTGAGAGAAAGAGAAAGCAAGATTGACAATGATACACTTTTTAAGGCAGTGTCAGCTGTGTCTCTATGGACGACATGATCCTTGCACGACTGGTGACATGCTCTAAAATGAGTTAAGCTGTATCATTCTAACGCACAAGAAACGATACAAAGGCTTCTTATTTTTGGTTCGAGAAAATTGCTTTGGAAGACTCTCATAGCACATAAACAACACTTTTCACGGACTAAACTACATTAAGGTCTCTTTTTACACGGTTTGTTTTCGGTGATAACTCCAGAACGGAACTATTTATCGACCTAATTTGAACCACATTTTTCGTTGTGGGCAAAAAGTAATCATATGGCAGTTTTCAAAACATTCTCAATTTTTGTTGTAAATACTCAAAATTTCAAATTTTTTATTTTGACCATTGCATGAAAAGGTTACGGATGCAAAAAATATCGAAGTGATTGAAAATGTTTATGCTTGTGAATTGATCACCTCTATTTAGCCTTTTTTAACGCGGTTTCATAGTAAAAGTGGAACGTATTCCCCGAGTAAAAAACAAACGCTTTGTGTACAAAGGAATGAAGAAACTACAAAATGCCGTATTAAACTTGCTAGCACAGCACTGACTAACTCAATCACAAAAATGCAGTTGAAAAACAGACGGAAGGACTCAAAATTCTCAAACGTGGCTCAACAAAACGTGGCTTCATAAAAAAAACAACTATGAAAATCTATTACAATATAAAAAACATACAAACAAATGCAAAATAAAATGTTCAAATAATAAAAAAATATCTGTGTTTGAGTAATAATTAAATTATTAAACTTAAACTTTATTAAACTTAGGTAAAATTTAAATATTATTCAATAGATTACTACATGAACAAATTTAAAAAAATATAACTGCGATAATTAAAAATTCAACTCTATGGAAAGAAAGTATAACGTTGGTCCTGGCTCATGCATTAAGTGGTCCAGGTCGTCTCCCTGGCGTGAAAAACAAGTCTTTTATATCGATCACGTGAATGCAAAACAATTTCAACAGATAAGCAAATGTTAAAAGTTAAAAAAATGAAACTTTTATACAAACACAATAAATGAATAAATGACAAAAATCGACCAATATAAATCATATCCTTATGAATATCTTGCTAAATGAAATCAAAAATAAAATTGACATATAATGAAAAAAAAAAAGAAATACGTTGATGTATAATCAATTAAGAAAATCAATTAAATGGTAAATAAATAAATAATATTATATAGGTTATTTTTTGTCCATTTGAATGAATTTATTCTGAATGTAGAAATAAATCAACGATAAAAAAAGAAAATAATAAATTTTATGAGAAATAAATTAAAAAAAGTATTGATATAAGAAATAGGTCAGAAAATTTAAAATTATTGAATTGATATATGACAAAAAAAAGGAGGCAATGATACATTATATAGAGATATTGAAAATTTAGTAAATTATCTCATAAACATTTATGATATGAATAGACCAACAAACAAATACATAGGCATAACTCTGAATGAACGTAAAATGAAAAGAAAGGAGAAAGAAGATGTTAATAAATAAATGAAATATAAATTTTTATAAGAACAATTGAATGAGTAGATTCAGATATAAATAATCATACGTAAACAAACGCAAAAATGAAAAAAAAAAAAGAATAAAAAAGAGAGAATTTGTTAAAAGTTGAATAAGTGAAAAGAAAACCAATTATATTTAGGTGTGCAAATAAATGATGAGAAGGAGATAATTAATCTATTAAAACATTAATTCATATTTTTTGCCCTTAATTCATATATATGAAAATATTTTTTTTTTTATAAAAATAATAGAAATAAATATATAAATAAACAGGTTTGAAAGAGAATATATAAAAGGGGGTGACCCTAGCATACTAGTTAACATCCAAACCCCTCAAACCAAAGTCACTAGTTCGAAACTCATCACCGGACAAGTCACAAAAAAAAACAACAAATGAAAATATGAATAATATAAAATAATCAGAGACGATCCTGCCACAGACTGAAAGTCTCTTAAATACAGAAACCTAATTTTACCGCACCTAAGGAAAAAATGTTTGAATAGTTTAATAAAAAAATGGATAAATATGAGAAATAATGGTAAAATTTATGAATTTCTCAAATAAAATTCCTCTAAAATTAATATAAGACTATGATAAGAAAATGATGCAATTTATTTAAAAAATAATTAGAAAATAATTGAATAAACTAAAAAATAATTGTATAGTTAAGACTATGAATCAATAAGCAGACAACAAATCCATGAATGAAATTAACAAAATAGTGTAGTTAAAAAAACAATGGATTAATAACTAAATATATGAATGAATTTATAAATAGAATTTTTAACTTCATAGAATAAAAGATGAATAAATGATGATTTGAAGAAGTTAAACAAAAAATAAGATGATGAATTCACGAAATATTTGATAAAGAATTTTACAAATCAATAAAAAATATATTTTATTAATAAATAGGTTATTGAATAACTAATTCTTTACTAAGCTAAAAGAGATTATTAACAAAAAAAATTTTATCAAACAAATTTCCAATTTATTAAACAAATTTTTAATCAATTTTTAAACTCAACCGTTATATATTCAACCAAAAACCAAATAATTACATAAGATTATTTTCAAATCAATAAATCTATGCATAAATAAAGTTATTAAACATTAAATAATTATAATAATAAATAAATTTGTTTTCAAACTAGTAAGAACATTATAAAATAATCGATTGAATAGGAATGAATAAAAAAATAATTAAAAATAATAACAAACAAATTAATGAAGCAAAGCATTCGAATCCATAAACAAATCAATTAAAAGTTACAAAATTTTAAAGATGTGAGTAAACCCAAAGTGTAACTTTATTTTTTATAGCTTCAAAAGGTTTATTCATAAGTAACTTAATGAAAAAGTATTTAAATAAATAAGCTTATGAATGAATGCATACACAACCAGCACATTCATGAATTATTAGGTGAGTAAATAAACAACTTATGAATATTGATGAATTATTGAATAAATTCATAGTGGAATATATTTATTAATGATTAAGTAAAGAAAATAAATAAATAAATAACATTTTAATAATTTAATAAGGTGAATTAAATACATGCATAAAATCATTCAGGTATAAATTTTCTAATAAATGCGTAAATTATTGCAAGTTCCAATGAATTTATTATTTTGTTAATGCATCATCGAAGAAAATAAATAAATTAAAATCTCAAATATTATATTTATAAATATAATTTTATAAATTAAGAAATTTTTGTATCAATAAAAAGATAAATTTATGAATGAAAAGAAGGACGAATATACTAAAAAAAAGGATAACAGTTAAATAAACAAATCTAACTTTTACTTTTACAATTAATTAACTTTAATTAGAGTAAATATTTAGTGTTTAATTTATATATTGAATGTATAAACAAATAAATTACGCTTATCAAATATTAATCCTAAAATGTGCAAGGGAATTAATTGAAAAAATAAGGTTTTTAAATACACAACTGAATAACTTAATTATTATATGAAATCAGTAAATCAAAGTTTAAAAAAAATACAAGCAAAAACAAATAAATAAATAATTTTATGAAACAGTGAACACTAAAACAGTGAATAAATAGTTAAATGAAAAATTAACTTAACAGTGGAATAATGAATAAAATTTAACTTAATTATTTAATTGTGAATTACTTTGAACAAACAACTAAGTTTTTAATATTTTTCTTAAAAGATTTATTTATCAATATTGCTATGATTTTACTTAACATTAATAAGATAAATCAATGATTTAAAAATGAATCGATTATTTATCAGATAATTAAATAAGTTGATAACTTAAGGAATAAGTAATTGGATCGATCAATTAAAACCGTATTTATTAGTTTATTTACTTTTGCATCATTATATGAATAATGGAACAAATAAATAAAAACATGTAATTATAAATTTGTAGGAAATAAATGATCTGTTAGTTATCGTTTACTTACATTTATTTACAACGTGATTACCAAACAAATAAATTAAAAGAAAAATAATAGAATGAATGAATGAGTGATTAAATGAAGAATAAGATAACAAAAATATTATTCAACAAATGATTTAATTATAATGAAATAAGACAATGAATATTTAAATAAACACAAAGGTAAATCATTAAATTATTAGATAATAAATAAGATAATTAATAAAACTGTCAATGAATAAAAAAATGAAATTGTATGTGAAAAATATTGATTCCTTTTTGAATCATGGGATGAACAAATAAATTACTAAATAAATTAACAATGAATCTAATGAGTACAGAAATAAATAAAAGACAAATTTATTAAAAAAAAGTATTTATCCATAAATAAATTTATCAGCATGTGAATAAAGGAAAAAACAAATTTGCCACTAAATTATTCAATATTTTATTAGGTTAGTTAAGTAAATGAATGCATAAATAAATTAAATATCTGCGAAATATTGGAAAAGTTAATGAGAAAAGGAAAGTAATTAGAAAATAATAAATGAAAATGAACCATTTCACTTAAAGACATATGTAAATGAATCATAAATGAAAACAAATAATCAATGAATTTATAAATTCATAATTAGGTTAAAAAATTAAAAATATATATCAAAAAATTACAACGAGCTACAACTAGTTGCAACTTTTTGTAAAATCTTATCAGTTTGTCATTATTTTTCCCGATTTTTCGTCTTTCTTTCTTTACGTTTTCAAGCTTATTGCTTTCGCAATTCGTTTATTGCTTGCTCCCAACCTAGTGTTCTTAATGCACCTTCCCAGCTATTAATTGAGAGCTTTCGTGGCCTGGTACTATTTTTGCATTCATATGATTGTGTGGCCAGTACAGTCATACCTTATATGCCCCAGGAGTCGAGAAATTTGCCTTAACGAAAAATTCCCAGACCAGACCGGGAATCGAACCCACTCACCTCCAGCGTGGTGTTGCTTTGTAACTGCGCCTTTACCGACTGAGCTAAGGGAGGACCATGATGTACCATGAAATTTGAATGATGAACTGTTCAGGTTTATTGGACTTATGAACTTATTTTTCCGGATTTTTTTTAATGTAAACAACAATTACAACTACTTTTTTTTTTAAATTTTGTATTCACAATGCCATACAGTGCCATCTATGTTTGTTAAAGTAATAAGTCTCCAGTGATAGAATATCAAAACACATCAAAACTCTGCAGATAGTATTTTTTGATGCTCTTAGATAAAATTAATCTGAATCACTGCAAAATCAGTTGGAACCTAGCCAATGTTGTCAGAATATCGCGTTGCCTCAGATGATTAATCTTCGTCAAGTCACAAAACTCGCTTAGATGCATATCCAGAGTACTGAAGTTTTTGGCCAACGAAAGTGGGTCCCTGTTGCTCTGTGCTTCTCAACTGGTTTCAAATAGAATAAAGAAAATAGTGACTACTTTTAATGTAATATTTTAAACAAAGCATCTGTCACATATATGACGTTTCAAGAAGCAAAGGAATATAAGTGGCAAAATAATCAAAATTGATTCAAGAATACCAAAAGATTGCTAAGGCTTCAAGCTAAGGTCTGTATCCACATTAATCCTTAACTTTTGAAATTTTGCACGTAGGAATGAAAAATTTCACTGTAGTATAGCTGAGAGTCTGTGATGAAAAAGACTATGATTGATGTTTACATTTAATGTTTAGTATTCAAGATGGCGACGAAAGAAAAACAAGTACGGGCGTACGGCAAATCATGACTTGTCAATACGGGACCTTGCAAAAACATTGGATTTGCCTAAATCCACTGTTGACGAAGTGACAAAAACATTGGACGCGCTGATCCTGTCATGGACCGAAAGGTGAAAAGGATATTAAAGAAAAACCCAAATCTCTCCATTCGAACGGTGGCTCGTGAAATAGGAATGTCGCCTGGTTTCGTCCAAAAATCAAATCAACGTTTGGGACTTAAGTTGTATAAAGTAATAACAGTTCCAAATCGCAACGACAAACAGAACTGGCAGCAAAATCACCGGCTTGACGTTTGTACTGCGAATATTTGACGAAGTTTTATGCAGTCGTTACTTATGTCCTGGAGGGATTTCGGGCAGCTTCCAGGCTTTTTATTCTGCTATGAGCAGAAATCTACAGGTATTTCAGACACGACAGAAGGCATCGAAATTCCCCAAGCATAGCTTGTGTGGCAAACAATTTCTTGGCACGATGCGGTGACAAAAGAGTTGCGAAAAGTGGCACTTTGTTCTGGCCCGATTTGGCATCATGCCATCTATAGCTAAAACTCGTGACGGAGTGGTAGTGATTTCTGAAGTAGTCTGTACAAACTCTAGTGTGACGGAGTTAAGCGCGAAGCTCGAGAATCCCGTACGATACCGAATAACTCATGTTTTGTCTTCTACGAATTGTTAAAACACATCCCATGAATTCTGAGAAGCAACAACTACGATGGAAATATAATTTACCTTTATTTCTTTATTTATTATTATTATACTTCATCTGACTATCCGTCTTAATAAATTGCGCCTCAATAATGCGAAATTTATGTTTTATTCATGTTTTGAGGCGTCCGGATTATTGCGGATACAGACCTTATGTGCTATGCAAATTGGGTGAAAATTTTACCGGTATGAATTATTTTGCATCGAACAAAATAATAACGACTCATTTGTAACTCTCCATGCTGTAATAGTAGGATCAAAAACAAATTCTAAGCCTTTTTTTCACGAAATAAATATTTTTGTTGTACAATCCCTCAAGAAGAAAAAACAGATATCTTTGCGCTATAGAGGAACGCTATATTTGGCAGAAATTTCATATGGATATTTTATGAGAACCTAGCCAGATAACGCCTAAATATAGTCTTTTATCATGAAAAGATTGCAACCAAGTGCAATGGAGCAATGGCAGATTGCAAAGCAATTTCGTTGTTTACGCTGCTCCTTGTCTCGAAATTAGACGACGGGAAATTCGTGCCAGCGCCTCGTTAAACACCCATTATTTTCTCTCTGTGCTCTCGTTAAAGGGACCTATCAGAAAATTAACCCCGCATTAAGGAGTCTACTTGAGCTACATGCTACCTTGAGCTTATTGTAGCCAGATCAGTTGTATTTACTCAGTTGCAAAGCGGAATGAATCTATAATACGTGACAATCATCAAAGTGTATGGAGGAAGACCACGGCTTCAGGTTACTTTTAGGTGCCTTAGGCAAGTGTCCAAGTACCAAAGCCTGACATCACTCCAGTGTCTGTCCAAGTACACAGTCTGTCATCACAGCTTGTCAATCGATTTTGAGCTTACTCAAGTATCTGAGTCAGTGTATCTTCCACTTATTGGTGAAAATCTGAATCCATTTTGTCCAAACTTGTAGATGATTTTTCCTATAGAAACTTTAACCCGCTGTGTAAAATGGTAACTGTTTATCGATTTGACTCAAACTTGGCAAGCGACAAAAAGTTGGTTTGTGATGAGGGAGAAGGGCGAGGGGTTAATCCATTTATTAAGTCCGCCTTAATATCGATGTATGAAGGCTCAAAAGTTGGCCCATGTTTGTATTTTTACACTTACACATTTGCTTTAAATAGGTTGGCATTGCAGAGGTAAATTCTTCAAAAATACCTAATACCATATTCAACTTAAATTGTGATAGAAATCAGAAATTCAAATTATCAACATATTGATATGTTGACTTCGACACCAACCATTCATTCGAGCGACAATCTCTTCAAATGCCACGAACAGAGTGTTGGAAACTTTTCAGCTTTTCTTACTGCTAAACCTCGATTTTTCTTCATACCGAATACTGTGATCTCGGGAAAAAAATGGCTCTGAGCTATTTAAGGAAAACTCCCACCACTCAAATCATGCTGCCGTGCCGGTTGACGTGCCTGTTAGCGGACCGAAATATTTTGATTCAATTTAATTAGGTTTCAGTTAAACCGGGTGGAAAAAACGAACTCCCTTTGACTCGACGTTTGATGGATCATTGAGTGAAAAAAAGAGTTTGGGTTGGTATTTTCCATTTTCGGCAGATACGCTTCAGGGAACCAATTAAGAGTTTATAAATACAAGCGATAATCTCATTGGCCCAAAATAAGTTCTCCCCCGCGCTGTGGGTCCATTCGTGTAAATGCCAAGCTTCAGTTCGAACAAGTGTCACTTACATCCCTAAAAAGTATGTTGGAAGATGGACTCATTTGAATATGGACTCTTAACTGCTTGGGGCTCTCGTTCGAACACCTTGAATCTGGCGAGCGATAGACAATTGCATGCAACAGTTCTCTCCTCCAAGTGCCGTTGCTATGGAAATAAAAACTCAACAGCTTAGGCAAACAACGCGAAGGTAGTAGGCCTTTGTGGCGTTAGCGGAGACTGAGCGCATAACATCAATTACCCCAGACGGGCGATGGACAAGCGACGGGAGCTTCCACTTCTTGACAACTGTTTATTTACGCTTTTGCCGTGAATTTGAGACCATTACGATGACAAGTAGCCCATCTAGCGACCCGCAAAGGCGTCAAGAGGTGATGGTCCTTGCATGTTAACCCCCCAGTTCCCCACTTTGGCAGAGCGTGTTTGGTGAACTTCAACCTCCCTGAGCAACTTACTTTAAACACGCAACTGGCGGAGGGATGGAAATATTCCAAGTATGTTTGTTCTCCTGGTGCGCTGCGGAGGATGCCGGGGCGGGAGAGAAGGAGATAGCAAAACACTGATAGCCGCGGGTACATGCCCAAGTTATTGTGTCGTGCCGCAGTCATCTTCACGAAAGTTTCATAATGAATGTGGTACGAAGAGGCGCATTCAAAGCAACTACCATTCACTATAACTTAGGCCAACAGTTGACCTTATGGGATGGAATGGGATGGGCTGGGAAGGACTGATGTTCGTTACTTTTTTGTTGTTTTCGTTCGAAAGTTGCCATCGGATGCGGAAGGCGTTGCTGGCTGCTACTGCATGGGTTTCGTGACTGTCGCGATTCGATATCGAAATGAACCGGCGGCAGAGATAGTGGTCAGGCGATAATGGCTTTATTTCGAGAAGCCAGGAATCTATACCAGTAGGCGGGAATTGCTGACGCGAGCTTAATTGGCATAATACATTACAACCGGGATAACAATTTGTATCATTTCATTATAAACTCTGTGGAACGAAACTTGATGCTTTTGGTTCGATGTTGGTTTGTTTTGGGTGTTGCAGGAAGCTCTTTTTCTTGTGGCTAATTTGGTGAAGATGAAGATTATTTTGAGCAATTCATTTTGAGTAACAGTAACAGTAACCCGCAGTTATTAATCAAGCAAGAGCTTTACGAAGGAACCACCATTTTTTGCATTGAATGTATGCGCACAGTAAAATCTAGTCAGAGAAAAACTGACAGTTAAAATTTATTTTCGAACAAGATAAAAATTGCATCGGTAACAAGCGATAAATTGATCATCACATACACATCGTTAAATTTCATATTCAGACTTGTAAATGAGACGCAAATGCTTGAGCCTCTATCATAGGTCCATAGAAGCGGCACGTTACTGGCGAAAATTTGTAGACGGGCTATCGCGTGAAACGCTGATGAATACTCTTTGGAACACGGCTCGAAGATTGCGTAGTTGAACTACAAACAACGAGAGCGAGGAGTATTCGGACAAATGGATGCTTCAAGTTTGGCAAAAGTTTGTCCAGATTTGGTTCACGTTTGATTTAATGTCAATGAAGCAGGAGCTTCATGGCAATCAGTGCATCATCTTTCTGGTGATTGCTGCTGTGATATTTGCTGCAAAGTTTGGCCAAGCTGATTCCACCAAATCGCTTCTTCACTGACGTGATCATCGATAGAGGAGTCAGCAGAATTTCGTATATTTAACGAAATGCACAGCGCCAACCGCAAACTTCAAGTTCCTTGTTCCGTGCATGTCGCTGAATTAGCGGCAACACACTTTACGCTAGAAATGGCTGCCTCTACCAACACCGGGATAAAGGTTACTTCATTTTCACGTTCAGTCCCAGTCGACGGTGTAGAGCTGTAAGCCGCTTGAGGCAGGTAAAAAGCACTGCTTGCATTCATCACTCTCATCATCTACCTTTATGTGGGCCGATTCTCGTCAGTGAAAGCTTGGGCAACGAGAGAGCGGACTCCTCACTGCAAAGTGGGTGCCATGGAAGGCGATATTTTGCGCACCGACAAACCACCTTTCGGTCGATTTCTTCCTGGCTTTTCGTCAACAGCCACTCATCAGCTGGCCGTACAGCATGGTGTAAAGGCAGATTTAGGGCGATGAGATTACGTTTATCACCCGCGAGGTTTCATGAAGAGATTGGTGGCGGAGTACTGGATGTGGGTCAGAGAGTTCATTCGTGGCGATATCGCGCCGTCATGCCCCAATCATTATTCACGCTGGAACGCTCGGCTTCAGAGCCCAGCGAAGTGGCTGGGAAGTTACAAGCAGTCTCAGTCAGTGATGGACAAGGTGTCATCTGTGGACGCAGATCTGCGCAATTTCGTTTTGTGCCGCTGAGCATCGCGAAGAGTCGGATCTAAGCTTCATGATTCCCTTCGAGGCTCGAAGCGGAGCAGCCCAAATGTATCGATTCTGAGACAGATTGCCGTGTCGCGATCTAGAGTTCGTTGAAACTTTTTGATGTGTCCCAACCAGCATTAATTGGTAGTAGACTTGGCTAACTGTACAAAAGTTGATTCGGTTGAGCCTGAAAAATTAATATTTGTTAATATATATAAAACATTAGTGGTGGGGTTTTTTCATGGATGTACCGCAAGGTTCGTAGCAGTGAGCCGCGTTGCAAAATAGTAGTAAAGAAGGTATCATCCAATTGTATGCGTATCATTACACACATGGTATAGTCAGAAACGCGCACATTAGTTCTATAATTTTGCAATGGGACCCGTCCCTTCTTATGGAATTTTGCTCCGTACTGCACTTTCGTAATCTTCGTATCGTTCTGGGCCGCGCGCAGACCTGCGATTTCGAGACGAACGAAATGATTTTCCCTAAGGCGACGATTGTCTAGTATGTTCAGTAGCCCAATCTTTTCAGTTGCAATGGGTAGACTTGGAAACTGGCAACCGTCTGATTAGCATGACATCTGTCTCTGTCTCCCGCAACCGATCCGCACTCGTGGTGGGTGGATGGTAAAGCCTCGTACGGAACGTCACCAGCAGGCTCGTGCCGTTAAAACTGAAATCCACTTCGGGTCATCTTACGTGCTATATACTAGCGTCGATAGGTATAACCCTGATTGAAGCAGAGTGCGCGAGAAATGCAGTACGAAGCTAACTTCCAAGAAGAGGACGACCCTACCAGTTATAAAATCAGTACAAACCAGGCAATTTCAAGTTTGCAGCTGAGGCATGTGGCTATTTCTGTATTCAGCCGTGGATTGAAACCTAATGTAATGCGAAGAAGAAGACTCATTCCATTTGTTACTCGTTTTTGACGACCCGGATAGGGAAACTCGTATTTTCAACCAGTTCATACAGAGTGTGTATGGGAGCAAAAGTTAATCGCGTTGAGAATGTAAACAATTAAACTACTTTTATGCGGTTTAACTGCACTTCCATGCAAAAAATTTCAGTGCGTGTTGACGTCAACTGGGGTATGAATGAAGTTATTGTGTTCAGTTGAACGAGAGTTATTAGCCATCAAAACTTTTTCGCTCTAGCGTAACGCTCTTATTTTTCAAAACTTTGAAATGACATCCGGTATAGTAAAAAGAAACGCAGTCCTACGTTAAAAGAATATATCCAAATGCTCGAACTTTTCGTTAAGGTGCCATTGATCACTTGATTGGAAGATTTTCCCCATATCTTAGCAAAATAACTCTAATCAGTATCATATCCTTTTGATTTTCCAAGATTTCGCTTCACGATTGCCCAGTATTTTTCCATTGGGTAAAGCTGTTTGAAGGATTGCGGTCCTTCGGTACAATGTTGACGTTAAAAGAAGGTAAACGTTTTATGGACACACTTCGACAATATCTCTATCGTATCAGTAGTTTGTAGTTTGTGTAGTTTAAAGTTATCGTTTCGTGTACCCTGTCAGATTTCAAACAAAAACAGAACAGGTAATTTTTCTTGATGTAGAAGGAGATGTTCGCTCATCACCATTCGGCCCCAACAGGGATAGTAATGTTTGCTAGAAAAGAAAGATATGAAAAGAAAGTGTTGATAGTTTCGTCAGTGTATGGCAGGTTGTGAAAATTGAATAGAAATATTAAAAATTGAGCGAAGGGCTTGGATATACTCGAACCAAGCACGCATGAGCATTTCCAGCCAGAATGGCAAACCGGTTGGATCGTACTCTCTTCGATCTGAATGAAATTTTGTCCATAGGTTGGTTTCTACCCAAAATTACGTTTTCCATAAAACAATTCTAAAAAAATTATCCTGGACTAATTTTCTATAAGGGCGTGTTTAATATGTGGTTTATTTTTAAAAAAAAAGGTTTTCGCAAATGACTCATTTGATCAAAATGTCGTATTTATAAAGAGCTGTCGGTAATGAAATGTTCTTCAAGAAAAAAATTCAGTGAAACTAAAAACATCGTCAATTTATGCTTAAAAAAATATAACACGTTGATTTTCTCAAAGAACCCCCCCTTTCGATCCTCCTTATTTTTTTTTAAAGCTGAAGTTATTTTCTGCAGCTGATAAAGTTAAGGATGGGTCACTTTTAATATTTTTATTTCTGTTTAAATATTTATATGTTCAAAGAAATATTCATTGCTGGTTTTAATAATCCTTTTTAAATAAATTTCGTGCATTATCTCTAATTAAAAATTAAAATGTTTCGTTAGCCTAGTCGTTCTCAAGTTATTGTTAATTTGAATTTATTTTTGTAATTTTATGGTCCTTTTGATTGTTGAAAAATGTATTTTCATAATAGATTATTAAAAACAGGCAATTTCTTCTCAGGCATTTCAAATCATTTGAATAAATAGTTTGAGTCCACGCTTGAAAACTCAAAATATTAACCGTTTTTTCAAAAAACAAAGAACTTTGAGTTTGGTCATACCTTCAGATAGCATCAGTTTGTATCGCTTCAGTTGCATCTAAACAAAAGCAGGTAAGGCTGACAGCCTCCATGTCTAAAAAAGATTTGTTTCTTATCCACTAATCTATCATGAAACATACATTTTTTGTGGACATCGCGAATATCATTTGAAATGGCTGAAAATATTGTTGCTACACTTCCTTTTAAGAAAATTCGCAATAACTTCAAAACGGCTGGGTTTACGAATATAGTTATTATGTGCTTTCTTATTAAAAACGAATACGTAGAGTAAATGTTTGGTAAAATAATATTAGAAAATACACGACTTTTCCAAATTTAAAAAATCCATAAAAATTTAAAAACAAAAATTCAAAAAAATATAGAAGTGACCGTCTTGAGCATTCCACCAGATTTTATAATAAAACTACATGTTTTTTCAATTTTTTTTAGAAAATTCTAAATTCCCTGCCGCCGAGAACATCAATGTTTTATGTTTTTTAGCATAGATTTATATATTTTTTTTCAGTGTATTCTTTTTCTTGAAGAACATTGAATGGTCTACACCTTTTTTCGGACGACGTTTTGATCAGAATAATCGTTTACATGCTGCGATATTTTGAAAAAATAAAATTCATATTTTATATAAGCCCTTACAGAAAATTAGTGCACAAAATTTGAGGCTTTTTTGTAAGAAAAATGTTATCTTGGGAAGAAACTTATATATGGACACAATTTCATTAAAACCGGAAACTGTCGAGACCAAGTCAATATTTTTTTAGCATCCCACTGCGCGGTAGGTTGGCACGGACGAATGCGGCACCTTGACAGGCTAAATCTAGCTAATTCATTATTTCATAAAAGTTCTTAGATGTTAAAAAAAGAAGACTTTCGATTGGGGCCATACATAGAAGAAACGTGTTTCAAAAGAATTTCTTACTATCAAATCAATGATCGTTTTGATATTTACGTAGTTGTCGTCAATCAACTGTAGACCGTTTTGTTACAATGAAAGTTACATTTTTGACGTGTACTTACATATATAGTACGCCTTACAAACTTACCTACTAAGTTATACAGATTTTATATTTTTACCATGTTAGCGTTTATCTAATTAAATTGTGGTATTGCTTCAGCTTTGTATTACTCATAGTTAAGTCAACATTCGCTCATATGATCAACATTAACATCATCTGATTTAGAGGTCCAAATTTGGCATAATTTACGCGATATTGGCTTGTTGTAAATATATTTCTATTTCGTAGTTGTCGTAACGGAATGTCAAAATTTGAAGAGATGTTTTGACAAAAGTTCGAACGAATCGACGCGTTGCAAAACAATATCATTTACGAATGAAACTAATGCAAATTAACGGTGCTCTTTTAATGATTGTATACTGATGAGCATACAGCGTGCTTCACAAGAAGAAGAAGTAACCTGGTCCAACCTAATTTACGAAGGTAAACAGTAAAATCTGCCTCTGTACCGATTCTATTCGTTCTTCTTGTAAGGTGTGGCCCAGTAAGAATTGGAACATAGATTATTGCGCATATTTCGGATATACATTAACAAAACAGTATGCTGTTTTAACTCAAATATTCGACTTTATGAAATTTAGAGGGCAAAAACAAAAAAATGATCATCTCGACTGCGGACTTTTCCCGGAATACGTTTCATCAACCGGCGCACATTATTCTCATTCTTATTTTTAGCAATCTTATTCCACTTGGTTTCAATTCATTGGTGCATTTGACAACACCGCATTCATCTTCAGCTTCCTCTTCATAATAGCCCAAAATCTCTCTATCGGTCTGAGATGAGGACAGTTTGGTGGGTTGAGTTTTTTACGATATAAACTGAATCCCATTGGTTCCATACCACTGTAGCACTGTTTAACAGTAATGATAACTTGCAGATCTTGCCAAAAAACATGGAGTTCATTGTAGGATCAGTAGATGGCAATATTTCGCTTTTGGAGACATTCCGTTCTGCACAGCTCTGAATTAAATGCCTTATCAATTATGAAAACCTTGGTCTTCCTACGGCAGCTACAGATGCCTTGCCAAATCATGTATTTACATGCAAATTTATCTCCAAACACAAACTTGAATTTGGCAGGGACATCTCCCCGAGCCGTAGCCAAGTGGGCCACACATGCCAGTAGGTGTTTTGAAATCGGTCTTTACATACGTTTCATCATCCATAGGAGACAGCCATTGAATTTTGACAACTCCTGATCATAC
Source organism: Aedes japonicus (assembly GCA_034211315.2). NCBI lineage: Eukaryota > Metazoa > Arthropoda > Insecta > Diptera > Culicidae > Aedes > Aedes japonicus. The sequence goes on along the minus strand of JASCZW010007458.1, from coordinate 20,292 downwards.
AGTTTTCTGGCATGGATTCTGACCACATTGTTCTACTTTCGATCCTTAATTGGTTTAACTATTCATTGAGAAATAGGATGAATGTAGCCAAATGCCACTGGTAAGATTTTGCAGTGCGCATACCGTGTCCTATTGCGTTGCAACTACAACCATACTTCAAACACAGGAGACCGAACTTTTCAGGTATGAAATAATCTTGAGGTTTGCCACATCCAGTAGGTTAAAAACTGTGAAGCAACGGTAAAATCTAGAACTGGGGCTCCGGCCGTGGTGACCATGAAAGCAGTCAGAGGACGAGCTGATTGGGGGCTATTCATAAAGCACGTAGACTTTTCTGGGGGGACGGGAGAGGGGGGTGTGGTTGACCAAAGTCTACGCTCCATACAAAATTTCAAAAAAGTTTATGGAGAAAAGTCTACAGAGTGGGAGAGGGTTCTGATTTATGAAAAATGAGTCTACGTGGTTTATGAACAGGCCTTTGCTTGCCAGCCTTCATTGACGCTGTAGGGAGCTGATGGCGGAGGAATGGCTACCGAATGATGTGTCCGAGAGTCAATTCCCTGTGGATTGCATCTCACATGCTCAGTTCAGTTTACCCAAATATGGGTGAAGAATACCCATACATACCATTTATGGGTACATTGCTACTTACTCATATTTGAGTATTTTTTCATATACTAATTTACTCAAATATGGGTAAAGTTAACTTTATTCATTTAGCGTGCATGGGACAGTGAACAACTAACATATCTAATCAAGGAGTATCGATACCGCATTCCCCTCATGCTTATGAGAGAAAGAACACATCTTGTTGGTGCACTGAAACAAACTGGGAATAAATTCTGTTCTCCTATCTACTCTATCTGCACAATTTTGTATATACATTAATAAAAAATCATGCTAGAAATAATTTTCTTTCCGTGTACCCATTTGCATTACTGTCTTTTTTTTCACTCGGAAAAGTTTCTCAATATACGGAAAAAGTGGTTCAACTCCATTTATGAAATGAACCACATTTTGCGAAACTTGAAAACATTTCCGTGTAAGAAAAAGTAGAAAGGAATATAATTTACTCAGTCCATGAAAAGAATGGAAAGAGGGAGTACGTTTTTCGAATTGAAATGTTTCATTACTTCTCAATCATCATCAACATCTCGCCGGTGCTGTACCAAGAGGAGAATAATTTATGAAAGTGGCATCCGTGTATGGCGCAAAACATTTCACAACTACATACAAGAAAGTACGCTTCTTTGTGGTCTGATATACTTGAATTTGTAAAGAAAGTGGACACCGGTCATCAATGGCTTAGGGTTAAAACTAATCGTAAAATTGTGGCTTTTCGCTCAGTGTGTAAAAACATTGTTTATTTTGGAAACACACCTGAAAAATCTAAAAAAAAGTGAGAAATTTCGAACGATAAGTCGGATTATATTATCAACTCGCAGATTAATTCTGCGCAAATGGTTTTCGAAAAGTTGTTGTTTCGAGAATTGGCAAAAGGCGCACTTAATCTGCAGTGTTGAAGTTGTTTAGAAGTTGCATAAAATGCATAACAATATCAGAACCTACAAGAGCAGAAAGCACTCAAAAGAACGGGCTCACAGGAAGCTTCTTCGAAAATACCGTCACGGAACATGTATGACGTTCTCCTTCAAACACCAGACCGGTGCATTTTGATGGACGACGACTCATACGTCAAATTGGATACCAGTACACTTCCGGGGCCGCCATTTTTCAACGCTGAGCAGAAAACAGATGTGCCTGGTGATTTGCGATATATCCGAACCGAAAAATGTGGGAAAAAGTTTTTAGTGTGGCATGCCATTTGCTTCTGTGGCTTGAAGAAAAAAATAGAAATAAGTGATGTCCAGGAAAAGCGGTAAATTTGGATTTTAAGTTCGAGATTATTTCCGGAAAACTGGCAACCCTAAATTTTGCTAAAATCTTTCGTTCATGTATGGGAACGTTCAAAAATGATGTCACGCAAAAAGTGACTTTATAAACCCCCCCCCCCCCCTTGTCACGTTTTTATATGGAACTTCAAATTTTTTGTATGGATTGTCACGTTTTCCCAAACCCCCCTCCCCCCTTTCTGCATGACATCATTATTGAATCTACCCTATTCATAAACTCTTTGCGTAGAAAATGTTTTGTAAAAATGTGAAAAAAGAAGAAGACACAGAGAGGTGATAAATCTGACAGCTCCCATGTTAAAGTATAGGATGAACATTTTAAGATGCTTCTAAACAATTCATATAAAAAATGCGTTTTTGACTAACATTAGCCTTAGATTTTAGTTTGATTAACTTACTTGTTTAGGTTAAATTTTTGAGAATTGTGTGCATCGGTGTGTGATTGTGGTTGTGTGAGAGAGTGATTTTTTTTAAATTAAAAACGTTCAATTAAAAAATTGTTATCTGAGATGCTAGATATAAGAAAACCATTGTACCTTATGCTCTGTTTAAAATTTCGACCGCAATTTTCCCATCCATAAAATTGTAATTCCTATTAACCTCGAGACGACCGCGAGTAATCGGTTCCACCCCCTTAACCTTAGTTCTAAGATAACTGATACATATAAACATGAAACCTTGGCTCTGTAAAGTTGATTCGATTGAGCCTGTACAAATAAATAAATTCATAAAAAAACATATAAAATGCTAATTTAAAGGATTTTCAGCAAAATAAAAATATAATAAACATAATGCCCTTTTGTGCAGTTTTAGATGTTTAATCCATCTTAAAACAAACATCAACATTCATTTGAATGTTTAAAAGCATTTCAAAATTTCGCCTTATACTTTAGGATGGGAGTTGCCAGGATATCACTTTCTTCTCCTTTTTTCAACTTGGATTCGTCTATACGCTATTAAGTAAAAATCCCCTTCTGAGTTACTCTCTCTCTCGTATCTCCATTATCACTCTTTTATCGGATGATTTTACAATCGTTTTTTATCATTTTAACAACATTCCACCAGCTGAATTTCCGGCATACATTTTTTCGAAAAGAAAGATGTTTTTCCATACACGGTAATGAAAAAAGAATTTTCTTTTAAGAATTATTGGCCTATAATTTAGCTGGTGAAGACTTGGAACACACACACACACGTACACACACACACCCACTCGTGAAAAACGTCTCGCAAGGTCTTACAGGATAATTGATAAAAAAGAAACAAGGACTCGGACGAATTTACTGAACAAGTTTGTACATCGAAGGTGAGCTGCAAACCTCGTTGTCCAAGATCAATAAGATTGTCGACTTTATGAGCTTCCTCAGAAGTCATACTGATGTTTACATGCCATAAAACGTGAAGCGCCTCCAGCACCTACTACACATCGGTTCGTCCATCACACCATTTGACCTCAGCGAAGGTCGAGTGACAGGCGGCACAATCGTCGGTTCGTCGGTGGAAGCGCGTCCTCTTGGAGGCAATGTGCAATTATTGCACTGATAGATACGCGTGCTGAATGTCATCGATCGTAGCCTTTGTCTTTTCAATTTGGCATGTTTAACGAGTTTTTAGTTTATCGCATGCCCATCACCCGAAGGCCCCCGACAGCAACAACCATCAACATCATACGTTTATGACGCGCTCATCATAATAGGCGAAGGATTCCTTTCACCAGAGCGCGCCCGTGTGGCATCATGAGGACAGTAGGCGATGACAAAATGCTGTTTGACCTCTTCGGCGGCTGATTTATTTATGTGCACACAAGTGCCCATCATCGCACGAGCGACCCAACCAAACTCAACAATCACAAGAGCCGCATCATCGCGAATCCGATGGACAATGGACACAGCCGCAACATTTTGGCCTTCCCCCCTGGGGCTAGGCCGCGCACTTGTGGATGGGCCAGGATGGAATGCTCTGATCTAGTAACCTGCCAGTAACGACCTTCATTAATCTACTAATGGGTCCCGGGGCCATTAGACCAGATTAGGCGAATTTCGATGATGAGTTGCGGGATTGCTGTGCGGCGTTGGCGAGCAAATAAAATCAGATAAGTTTACAACAACCGCACACAGAACACCTTGGCGTTTTTTTCTCTCTTTTTCTTGTGCAAAGTTTGTGTATTTCTATATTTCGTGACGTTGTTGCTTTCGGACGTTAAAATGTCAATCTCATTTAGGACGAATTGGATTAAACACTTGATTGAATCGAAATGACGCCATCAGAAATAACGGACAAAGTTTTGTATGCTGTATTCAGGACTCAAGATTCGATTACAATTCGATTACATTTCGAAGCAGAAACGTTTGTTCTTCGGACGGTTCATCCTTTATCATTTTTAACGAGGAGAATGCCACGTCGAAACCAAATGATGTCCATTTTTTGCTGATTGATCTCGTTTTCTCATCATGCATCGTCATACATGTCTTCATGGCATGCGTCGCTGGTGTCATTCCCATGTGGCTTATTGCCCTGGGGAGGGTTTTCTCTTATGGCACAATCTGCTTCCGATACACATACTGCCCGTGTACAACAAAGACTACTTCTCAATTTTGCACGAAACGAGTTCACATCAGTCAGGCAAGACCAGTATTGTACTGCAGTCATTCAATGAACGTCCCGACACATCCCGCAACCAAGTCTCATCGTTTATTAAACATCCGTCATGAATCACCGAAACGGCGACGCCAACGGCGATGAGGCGTCATTTTTCCACTATATGTTTCAACAATAAGATTTTCGAAAATAACTCACTTCGAACAAGTACCAAAACTCTTGTCAATTGAACAGCAATGAAAGGGTACTTCCTGCAAAACAAAACTTCAAAACTTCCAACCCAGCATCCAATCTGTTTCTCATTAATCTACCATCCAAATTGACTGCAACTATCGTTCACGAAACCATTGAAGTCGGTTATTTATTGAAAACTGTCCTTCGCATCTCCCGTCGAACAAAAAAGAAAAAAAAAACAGACAAACGGTAAACGGCAATCACAGTCATCCGGCGGAGAACGCGCGAAATACTTGTCCTACACGCGATGATCCACCGGCAAGCCAAGTGAACCAGCAGCGCGAGGGTTACATAACTTTCGCATCTTTCGAGACTCGAGTGGGTACCCATAAAAGTTTTTTTGTTGGCAGGTCCCGGTGTCGTCGAGAGTTGCAATTTTGCTGTTTAACCCTTTCAGGAGCGGATGAATCGTGTGAGGTCGAAAATAGCGAAACATTAACGAGCTACTTTAATTCATAAAAAAGGTGGTTATTTTCTTCAGGATTCACTCGCCAGATGGCGTTTGTAGGCCCAAATAAGTGACGCATGAATCAAAAACTTTATCTCCCACGAAAAAAAAAATAATTTAAATGTTTCTTTGTTATTCTGTTACATATACTTAATTGTTTATGTGTACATATAGGGTGTACGGAATCGAACTGCGACACACACAAATATTCGGCAAAATACGCCCGTTCAACCAATCATCTTCAATCCTTCAGGGAGTAAAATGTTATGAAAATTTTCCCATGTTTGTTTTATTCAATTGCAATTCCATTTCCAAATGCACGAACCTTCTTCTTTACATTCCTCATAAGGTACAACATTTGGACCAACTTATTTCTGCGTGGCTATTCATTTTTTCTTCATATCTTCTTCCAATTTCACTTCCTTAGGATGCTTCCGAATTGCCTGCTTCCTGATGGCCTAGTACTTTTGACTTGGCCGCAGTTCCGGTGCGTTTGGAAGGTTGAGATGCTTCGGCACGAAATTAACCTCCTTAGCCTTGTACCACTCCAAAACCACTTTCGAGTAATGGCACGAGGCTAAATCCAGCCAGAAAATCGTAGGAGAGGGATTCCATCCAGAATGTGCCGGAAATCCCAAAAATCATACCCGATCATGATTGATTTGGATGAAACTTGGCACATGAGTTCGGTACGTTGGAAAAAAAATTCCACTGGTGTTAAGATAATTTGGGTTCAAGAGTAACTTTTGAGATGGGCGTATGTGTTTTCCAACATTTTACTTGAAAAATCGTAGTTCAAAAACCATTACATTTAGAGAAAAACTTTATATAAGGGAATTGTAGGGAACTAAAAAGCCTTTCTTAAAAAATATACACAGAAAAAAAATTTTTTTTCATCAAGAAAAAATCAAAAATAATTACTAAAAATAAAATATCTAAAAAACATATTTTTAATATTTTTTTAATTTGTTGTATGGAAATTTGAGGAAAAAAGACACGTTTTAAAAAAACTCTAGGATGGACGCTCTTATAATAAAAAGTTTTTCAAATAGCAAACTTTGGTGTATATTTCAAATTTTGGTTATTCATTCTTATAAATAAATTTTGATGTTACAATATGGTTTTGGAGATCATTACAAACAATAATGATCATAATGATAAACCACGTAAACGCAACCGTTTTCAAGATATTTCTGATTTTTCTTTCAATAAAATTTCAAAACCTCAAAAAATACGCCCTTTTCATAAATTACTCGTGATATTAAAACAACAATAGCTAACGATTGTTTCTCTTGTGTTTTTAGCCTTTTTAAAACACATGTATGTGCCTCTTACTTACTCTTAACAGCTCGTCGATTGAAAAAGCTTCACTTAAAGTTATAAGACAAAAATAATGAATTATGGTTGGATTTATATTTATATATACCATTTATTAGTCTCGGTCATTGATAATATTACATAAACATTATATAAACTATTGATTGCTTTTATATATATTATGAATCCTGCCTTCTTCGTCATTCGAAAACAGTTTTACAAAAACTTCGTTTTCTGAAATTGGAACGAATGAGTGGTACTTTTGTGTACCTGCAATCGTTTTAGTCTGTCGGTAAATTTCATTCCATTCTGCTACCCCCTGTTCATACTCTTCATGTGATACATAACAAAACGACATTTTTGTTAAACAATCATCACTTTTTTGGTTCGCCCATTCGAATAACTCTAATGCACTTTTTATAGGGTGTTCATGTTGTACAGCAAGGCTTGCATATCTTGCCATTCGTTTTAATGTACCACCAATTGCATCGCAAGGTCCCTTACCGTGGGATGTTGCGAAAAAATGCCATTCAGCATCAATATTGTATTTCTTTTTAAACTTACAAAGGCTTGCAAAGTTCTTCCTATTTTTATATTGGGATGCTGCCCCGTCAGACATAAACGTAGCTTTCTTTACTTTAATTTTTGTTTGCAAAAAGCTTATTAGTTTTGAAATAAACACCTGCACCGCAATCGTATCATGTTTCAACACTTCTGAGATAACAATGAAACTGATATTTTTAAGTATTCCAGATTCCGTGTAATAAATGACAAAAAGGGTGAATAGTGGCTTGCTCATTACTCCAATAACTACTTTGAACAGCATCTTGAAAAACAAATGAATAATTTTCAGAAAAATCACAAATTATTATTACTTCGCCGTCTTTAAGACAACTTTTATAATCTCTCAAGAAACTAGACTGCTGAGATTTGACAAAATCGTGGGATACTAATTGTTCCAACTTTTCACAAAAATAAGCAATAAATTCATCAATTGGTTTAACAAGTGTCTCTAAACTACATCTATCAGTTGAAATCCATTGCTCAAAAGATATTTCAACTAAACCACGTTTTTCTAATTTGTCTGTTAAACTACTCTCAAAATCTGAAAAGCCTGGACATCGTTCGCATTCACGGAGGTAACATTTTTTAGTTCTAGTTGATGAGCTACATCATATTTCTTCAAAACACAATTTATAATCATTCTCGAATGAATATTTTCTAAGACCATGAAGCATCAAGTTAATGTTCTCATGAATGGTGCAAACACAAATGTTATGAGAACCTGTGCTGCCAAGTAATTTGCAATGCTTTGGTCTTAGTGCTGCTAAAGAGCTAAACCCAACAGCATTTTGATGCATCTCTTGAAATTTAATGAAAGCTTCTCTTAATGAACAAACTAAAGGCGCTTTTGAATATGAACCCTCTTACCTTCACTCCTCACTGAAACGTAGTCGTTCATACCAGGGGTTGCTCGTGTAATCTCATCACTGTCGTAAAATTGCAAAATTTGGTTTTTTATTTCCGGGTTCAGACCGTGTCCCAGCTTTTCGTTAGGGGCAGCTAAAACACCTTCGTGCTTTGCAAGGAATTTAGCTTGTGATACGATGTACTTGTTTGTTATTCCAAATTCTGCCATTACTCTTTGATTTGTCCAAGATTGTGGTAAAACCGAAAGTATCCTTACTTGATCGTCCCTCGAAGTTTCTGGATCAGCATACCGGTCCTTTAGCTGCGCGATTATTTCGTCATATTCGGCTGCTTTCACTTTCAATTGTTCCAGGTCATCCTCCTCCGCTTGATCCCCAAATATGTGTGTCCGAATGCCGTTTGAAACATCTTTGAACTTTTTGCGGGCATAATTTACGTTCAGGAACTTTTAGCCGATATTGGCGAAACGTTGATTCCAGCTACGCCCTTGTTAAATAGCTCAATATTATGGCGCCTTGAATAATCTTGCACACTGCTATCAGATGGCACTGACATTAATGACTTACTTCTTCATGTTAAACTCCATTTTCAGTTCACTCAGATAGATTTTACTGATGAATGCGACTATGTATGAGCATATATATTGGCTGTGGTACCTTTGGAAATGCAGGTATAAAACATCTCTGGTAGTTTACAGGCAGCGTACATTAGCTGTTTTTTATGAGAAGATATACCTGACATACGTTATAGCTGCTATTTGTCTACCTACCTTAAACAATATGTGTTACTTTCATCGCTACATCACCGAACTGTTCGGAGTGTAGTTTTCACACACTACACCCGACCTCTAACATCGTTGGAGCTTGGCAAAATAGTCAGCAGTTCGATTAATATGCTTCTTCTATATGACCCTCCGCATAATTTCATCATCTGTCCATTTCACACTTGTCGCCCCTGCGACATCTATCTCGCTGTTACTTTCATCGCTTTAGCAAATTCGCTCCCTTCATTCTCTGAGCGGCCCGACCGATACAGCCATAAAACAATTATAAATATATTGATTGCAATATTAAAACAATAGTGCTATTTATCTTGTTCTTTTCAAATGAGTCTTCTTATCATCCTGATATCAAAAGAAAAGAGGACATTAGAGTAATGTGAACGTTATAATATGAAGATCTTGGAAAATTTATCATTTCTGGTGGAAATCTCGATTAACTTAAGAAAAGAGCGAATTTTCTGAGGTTTTTCATTCTATTGAAATAAAATCCGAAAAATCTCGAAAACGGTTGCGTTCAGGTGATTTATCATTATGATCATTATTGTTTTTAATGATCTCCAAAATCATATTGTATAATTAATTTTCATTTATAATAATGAATAACCAAAATTTGAAATATGCACCAAAGTTCGCTCTTCGGAAAACTTTTTTATTATAAGAGCGTCCATCCTAGAGTTTTTCAAAACGTGTCTTTTTTTCTCAAATTTCCACAAAACAAATTTGAAAAATATTAAAAAATATGTTTTTTTTATATTTGATTTTTAGTATTTATTTTCGATTTTTCTTTATGAAAAAAAAATTTTTTTTTTCAGTGTACATTTTTTTTACAAAGCCTTTTTAGTTCTCTACAACTCCCCCATATAAAGTTTTTCTCTAAATGTAATGGTTTTGAACTACGATTTTTCAAGTAAAATGTTGGAAAAAAAACATACACCCATCTCAAAAGTTACTCTTGAATCCAAATAATCTTAACACCAGTGGATTTTTTTTTTCAACATACCGAAGACGTGTACCAAGTTTCATCAAAATCGAAGATAGTTGAGTTTGGTGACCGACCGATTTGGCGTGGAATCAGTCAGGACCATCGTGTGACCTCAGAAGAAGAAGTAGACGCTTTTGGAGGTATTCCTTTAGGTACACTTGCTCATTGGCCGTTCCGGTTGTCACGAATGGGGTGCTCCGCTTTCCACACGAGCAAATTGCTTGCCAAATCATTTTTTTTTGGCAAACTTTGACATCTTCTGCTTTCTATGGGCCTCCGGGACATCGAATTTATGATGAGCAGTGAAAAACTGGAGCTTCGGAAGCTCATCATTCATAACAAGGCAATGTGGTTTCGTAAACATCTGGGTGTAGATCTTCCGTGCACGTGTTTTACCTACCGTATCCCTGCCATCCTGCCTTTTGGACTTTGTACTTGTGTAGTCCTTCACGTTTTTCTCGCATCTTGCACAAAAGTTTTGGTTAGATTCAGTTTCTTCGCCACATTTCGAACTGATTGTGATCTGGTTTGGATTCCTCTTGAAAGCTTGAACTACCCACTTGGGATCCTTAACACTATACGGAGATCCATTTTTGGCACTTTTTGCTGTCCGATCGATGGTAAAACGTTCGTGGTATCGATTTAAAACACGATACACCGTAGAATGGACCATTCCCAGCTTCCTGCTGATGGTACGATGAGAAAGATCCGGATTTCCGAGGTACGTGCGCAAAATTTCCTGAGCCGCTGCCGTTTTTCTGACTCCATCTTCGCAACGATTGCTCATCTGCTAGTTAAAGTTACTCAGCGTAAACAAATACACACTGAACTAATTCCACTCAAAATTTCAATAGAAATGCCCAACGGGTAAAAAGTAACAGCCATTTAAAAGTGGTGCAATTTGATTCCGTACAACCTTTATTTACATTTCGATTCTATCGCTTTTAACTTTAATTAGTGCCCCTAGTCCCTTCGGAAAGGCATTACAAGTGGCATGCACCTGGAGATTTCATTTTCGGAGATTTCATCCCATATCTTCTGTATGGTAGCTTTGCGTGTTAATACCCATTGGTTTGAGATTTCGACAGTGAGCTTTCATGATTCCTCAAATAGATACATCCAGAGGATTTGCATCTGGCGAAGAAGCTGGCCACAATTCCTTAGGAATGAAGTCTGGCAAATTCTTGGTGCACCATGCTTGGCTAATCTTTGCTTCATGGGACGGTGCAGAATCCTGTTGAAACACCCATTTGCGGTTACCGAACATCGTTGAAGTATGCTTCTTCAAATGCTTTTGCAGTACCTCTTTTTCAGTAGTATGCTGCGTTGATTTCTACACCGTTATCAATGAAAAGCAGTGGTAGATTACCTTTCGCTACCCACACCATGACCGAAGCATGGTTTTGAAAGCGTTGAACTGTGCGAATTGAAGAAGGGATATCCTGAATACACGCTGCATAGACCCTGTCATTTTGAGCGTTGAAACTTTGCTGCAATACGAAAATCTTCTCGTCCGAAAGTAATTCGTGACAACGAATGACTCTGTTCTTCTTGTTGGCTTTCGAAAGTCCATGATTTTGTTTTTGTTATTTTTTTTTTTTTAATAATCATTTATTTGTACAGGCTCAATCGAATTAACTTTACAGAGCCAAATTTTCATACTTTTATACATCATTTATCAATTATTTTTTTTTTGTTATTATATCGTCGAGATATTTGAATTCTACCAGTTTTAGTGATGCCTGTTGTTACAAGTCTCAGTAGTCTCAGTATAGTTTTTATGGTGTACTGATGGGATTCATGAGAGAAGTTTCTTTTTAAAGAATTTGGAAGAGACGCCACGACCTCTTTTCATTATCTTATAAGTAAATCAGTGTTACGGTCAAGAGGGAATTTCATGACATGTTCAGTCGTTTTTAATTTAGTTAGTTAATGTCTAGTTCTTATGTGCTCTTAAATTCATCGTTTCATTAACTATCATCTTTGACCCCCTAGTCAGTTCTTGTCTTATGTGTTATTCAGTTAAATTCTATGGTTATATTGTAGAAAAGTCTACGTTTACTTGTCCGTTCAATGCCTCTTTTTATTAGTCTAACCCTAATCTCTAAGTCGTTTAATCGCTTAAAAGTCGTATATGTCTTCCCTATCTATTATTATAAAATTATCGACAATGAAGCCGTTTTAAGATTGTTTGTATACCATTGCTATAATGTGTGTTATTTTTATTATGACTCTTTGAAATGAGAAATAACCAAATTAGGAATGGTGCCACGTTCCTAGTTTTAATAAAACTTGTGCTCAGTGAATCCAACAGTCGATTTCTTACAAATGTCAATAATCTCTAACACATTGTCTATCAATATATATCTGACTAGCTAGATCTATATATAAGTTTAAGCTTTAAGCGTGGCAACGGCTCATCATATCAGGGAACGCATAAGAAATGTGTAGCAGCCAAGAGTAAATCTCACATCAATATCACTAAGGAAGGAGCCCTACCAGACTGCACCAGCATACAAGGCTCCCAGGCAGGATGTCCGTTGGATCACATCTCTAAAATTAGTGCATCAATGCCAGATATGTGACGCGGCAGTAAATAAAAATAGTTATGATGGGATAACACCAGGTCCCCAAGTAACACAACTTGTTATGTAATGATCAAAAATTTATCCTTAATACATGATCTCATGTATTTTTCTAGTACACATAACTTCTTTTTGGTATCTTATATGACCAAAAACAGGGCAATAAATCGATCTATTTTAAACATCTCTAAGGTCACACAAGAAGTTTTTATATACAGATTTAGGACTAATAATACGTTTTAAGGATGTATTGAATAACATGCTTTGAACATGATGATGTTTTACCTTGATGATTTCTAGCATCATTAATAACAAATTAGTTTATAATCAAGTAATTTCAAAGTAAAAACCATTGCAGAAATACATGAAAATGAAATGCTTGTTTGAGAAATGTCAAACGAACGAAGTCAACAAAGATTATTATGATTGAGGAAAATTCCTCTTTGTTTATGAGTTGATATTACAACTCATAGTAAAAAAAATACAATCGTTTTTGGCCAAATCAATTATTGCATAAATATTAGAAATCTAAAGATTGTTAATGTTCGGAACGTGTAACAAAATATCATATGCGAGGCCGCTTTTATGGTGCAACTTTTTGTTTTACTCCTTCATAATTTATGCCCCGTTCTAAAGATTAAAAAAAACAACAGAAAATTCTTCTATATTTTGAAAGTTTTCAGCATCTCTGCTGGAATTATCAAAAATCGTCATGGTGGATTAGACACATGGTCTACACTGTCGATTAAAATTATTTTTAAAACATAATTTTTTTTTCTAGATTATCGATCAAATTTCTTTCTTACTCATAATGTATCATTCAATCACCGACAAAAAAAATCATCATTCGAAATTTTTAGTGATAATTGTAATCAAAATTTGAACCGTAATTTTGTCCATAGCTATGACGTGAAGTTGAAATTGAGTTCAAAATACATCTTTAGAGCTTTCTAATAACCTACTCATGATGGTCCAATGCAAATTATTTGAGTTCGTTATTATAACATCATAATAACCATATTATGGCATCTTTTTAGTGAAATGTCATTTGGCTCCATTAATTTGAGAGAAAATAACGTTTCTTGTCGTCCGTCACAATGATTCAACTGCTGATGGGGATTGTTATTGCTGCTCGCTATAGTTCCGAAAAATATGATTATTTTTTTCTTGTAGTTAGACCAATTCTGTATCCGTTTCTTAACAAGATATCTTGCAAATGGGCTGGGTCTGCATTTTAATCGTTATGAAAAATTTATAAAAAGTAATGGGAATTCATAAACATATTCATCATATTCATAACAAACATAACTGTCAAATTCGATCTGTGTCTACATCTGCTAGTTTGACACTTGTGTACTTTTCAATAACTTGATTATAACCTGTTGGTTTTTGTGATGCTATAAATACCAAGATAAGACATCGTCCTGTCAAAAGCATGTTATGCAGCGCATCTTTAAAACTTCTCAGGCGACCTAAAAGATGCTATACAAAAATCGGTTCATTGCGCTGTTTTGGTCATATATGAGTCGAAAAAAAGTTATATGTTCTAGAAAAATACATGAGTGATATGATAGGCCAATGTTTTGCGATAACATCCTCTCAGCGTTTTCATGACAAAAGATGTTTTTCATTTCATTTTTAATACTCCTGTATAGCATAATTTCGAGATAACTGAACCAAAAACAGTCGGTCATTTGGTGTTACTTGGGTCATAATATGTCTTTGGTTACCGTCTCAGTGCAGATGGAGTAAGCCCACTCATCGCGACCAGGTCACATATTCGAGGGGAGGGTACTTGACCATTGATCACCATCTCAGAACTTTAATGTTCATCGATAAGAAGTACTAGAGGATTTTCAGAAGCACTTTTGGGCTGCATTTTGACTGATCTGGCAACACTTGTGTGTTTGTTTCCAAAATGGAAAAGAACCAGAACAGCCCCGGGACCAGGTAGTTGGAGTTAAACTACCTGAAGGTTTTGCCAGTGCTCTGGGTGTTCATTGTTTTTCATTGTTTGTTTTTAAAATATGCAAGCATTTTTGTTAAAAAACGAAATTGTGAGCTTTGTTATATTGTACTTTGTTTTAACGTATGGTTGAAAACAAAATGGAAGAAATATTTACCTCTAGTTCATTTTACAATTTATGGATGGACTTATCATTATGAAAAGCACTATGTTAAGGAAGCTGACTTCGTATTCAATGTCACATGGACTATCAAAAAATGAAGCATTTAAATAATTAAAAAGAACAACCGTGTATTGTAAGAAAATTATACGGAAGAATACGAACATTTTGTTAAAACATGTGATTATCGACTGCGATTTTGTAGTGCTGAGATGATTTCTTTGGCTTTCAGTCTTTGTAAATATTGGAAAAACATAATTTTTTATTTTCCGATGTTTCGACGTATTGAATTTTATTTTCTCTTAGGGATTAATGTAAAGTGTTTTAGTGTTTTAATTTTCAGAGCTGTCAAGATCTTCGAATATTAAAAGTTATTTTACAACATCTGGATATTAAAGTGATACCTTGTTTCGCATTCTATTTATTGAACTTATCAAGGTATCAGATAAGTTCATAGCTCGAATAAAGACGTCATGTAGATTATCAACTCGTGACCTTTTCCTAGCACTCTGCTGCTTTTTCAGCTAGTATGTTGTAGGTGAGGTAGTATGCAGTAAATAATGGGTGGATTGGTTTTTAGGAAAATAAATATACCTGAGTGTAGTTGTTAGAAAATGGCACAGGAACAGAGAATTTCCTTTAGAATATATAAACAAGGTTATCGTGAAAACATTGAAAACTTTTCACTCCAGTTGGGTAGATACAGTTTGTATATGAAATGATAATTTTCGCACTTTGATTATTGTCTTTTGTGTTCTCCCATGCGCGGAGTAACGAACTTTGTTGAAATTTATCAGAAGCAGATAATTTCTCATCTCCAAGCGAAGCTCTAGGAGCGGACGGTAATTTATTGCTAGAACGAATAGAAATGAAGCAAAAGTGTATTGAAAGTTCCGTATAGGGTAACGGCAGGCTTTGAAATTGAAAGATATAAGTTTGAAAACGAGCGGAATTGAACGGTAGTATCCGATCAGGCTCATAACCCTTCACCAAACTACCCAATGCATGGTAGGCAAGGGGAGGATACCTGACTGATAAAAGGTTATGCAACCGATCGGGCTCTTACACTACCTACTGCTTTTATCTGGTTCTAGTGATTTGTCCCTCTCCCAATACTGCCTAACATGGGTGTACGATTTTTTTGGTTTATGCTCGCATTATCGTAATTATCCATTTTTTCGACTTTGTGCCAAAATGACGCTCATTCGCAGCTATCCAAAGCTGTGGTGGTGGTATCTAACGGACCTGCTCGTTAGATATAGTCCAACTTAGGCAATAAAAAAAGATTTTTTCAAAATCTGCTCATATTTTACTAATTTTAAATAACCTCAACAATATACCCATTTGAAAGTTTAGACAATTAACTTTTCAGTGGTCTATTGAATTACAAAATTTGACCGTTATTCACTGAGAAAGTAGCATTTTGTTTGAAATGCATTTTTGCTACAATTTTCACAATTTTCCTTAGCCTGATGTCGGTGGCGCAATGAGTTTTCACCTCAGAGGGCTGAAATTTTGGGAATCTAGGTTTGAACTATCTGACTATCAAATGGCATACAAGACACGTCATTCAAAGCAAGGCAATTTTTCTATTTTTGGCCACCACTTTCCCCATAGTGCATCAGTGCAAGGATTACCTATGTCTGCAAAACAATCTTCAGAGGTTGCTCGAGAAAATAGCCTACGTTATGGCTTGATGTAGCAGGGCCTGTCGATCTCAATGAGGACCTTCGGAAAACTACAGTCAAGAAGGCCGCGAGTTTTCACTTGACATGTGACTGGCGACTCCACGAACCCTGAGATAGTCAACAAATCCTTCGACTGTCTTAGGCTACCCTCTCTCCATTTCTAGTAATATAATTCATGAAATATTATATAATTCATAAGAATTGTTAAGAAACAAAATGTAGGAAATTTCACGGCCTAGGCGCAGGCGAAATGTAATACGCCGAAACGTCGGACAATAGAAAAATATCTGTGTGCAATTTTTACAAAGACTGAAAGAAATCATCTCAGCATTTGTAAAAAAATATATGCTTACTGACGAGATTTCCAAAAATGAGTCTACGTTGTTTATGAACAGGCCCCAAGAGGAATAGTGATTGGCTGATCAACGTGAAATTCATTTCGTACATTGTATGAACTAGGCGTAATGATTTAAATTTAAAAGTTGGAGCAACAACCCTCGTAGAATATTTTTATTTTCCTTCAATAAATCTTAAAGGTTGTGTATTTTCGTCTGATCATTGTCGCGAGCGCATCCCTTAGAGCTGCTTTTTTGGCTGAATTTCAGTTCATTTTTTGAATGTTGGCTGAATTTCAGCAAACATCTGTGTAGATTAAAATACGGAAGATGGTTCAGTGCATAACCGTGCAATACATTTCAGATGATACAAGCTTTAAATTAGCATTATATCAGCATCTTGTATGCTATCTGTTGCAAAGTTGGATTTCAAATGCTAATTAAATGCTTGTAGCCTGTAATAAGCATTTCGAATGCAAAATAACATTTATAGAGCACTAGCTGAACCCGGTGCGAGCCTTGCAACGCATGCGACTAAATGAATGAAAAATTAATAGAACTGGCGCGTTTTTGGTTTTTGTTCTGAATGAATCTGGTTAAAATATTTTTGTTTGCTTGTGTGTGTGTTATTTATGCAAAAAAAGGTTTGTGTTATTAATTCAACCCTTGGACCTGCTTTCTGCGTATCCTGTCAGTTTGTACGTAATTTTCTCTTGCATAAGCTAAGATTTACTTCTTGTGCATAATGTAGCACTGAGAGTAACTCAACCAATTCTTGACTAAAAAGGGGTTCAAACTTCTATCAGAATATGCTTCTTAGCCGAGAAATACACACTTTGTGTTTAAGATGCACGGATAATTCTCATATTTGTTTCAAACGTCTGTTTCATTGGTTTGAGAGCCCTCTTTCCCCCTCTCCAGAGGGAAGGTGTCTCAAACCACCTAAGAAAAACATCCTGCTCAAAAACTCCCACATGCCAAAGTTGGTTCCATTTGAAGAACTCCAATTCTAAGAACTCGAGCTTTGCAGAAATTTGTGTTTCATTTGTATGGAAGTTTTCGCGTTCCACGCGGGGAAGGAGCTAAGAACCATCATAAGAACCTTCTCCGGCCTCAACAAACCCTACATATAAGTTTTCATAACAGTAGGTATGATTCTCATGTTTGGTTGACATTTGTGTCTAATTTGCATGAGAGCTCACCCCTTCCAGAGAGGGAAGGAGTCTCAAACCTCCATAGAAATAATTATTGGTTTCGAAAACTCCCAAATTCCAAATTTGGTTCCATTTGCTTGATTAGTTCTCGAGTTATGCAGAAATTTGTGTTTCATTGGTGTGGAGCACCCCATACAGATGCAGGAGGGTCTCAGAACCATCATAAGAACCTTCCCTGACTCCAAAAATCCTGCATAAAAATAGTCATACCTGTTGGGATAGTTCTCATGTTTGGCTCAAATTCGTGTTTCATTTGCATAAGAGCCCCTTCTTTCAAAGATGAGGGGTCTGAAACCACCGTAGAAACATTTCTTGCCTACAAAAACCTCCACATGCCATATTTGGTTCCATTTGTTTGATTAGTTCTTGAGTTATTCAGAAAATAGTTTTCATTTGCATGGGAGCCCCCTTTCTAAAGGCGGGAGGAGTGTCCAACTATCATAAGATCCTTTCCCGGGCCTAAAAGCCCGTGCATACAAATTTGCACAGCGGTAGGGATAGTTCTTATGTTTGGTTTAAATTTGTGTTTCGTATGTATGGTAGCCCCCCTTTCCAGAGTGAGAGAGGTCTCAAATTACCGTAAAACATTTCTTGCCTTCAAAAACTCGCCTATACCAAATTTGGTTTCATTTGCTTGATTAGTTTCTTGAGTTATGCAGGAATTTGTTTTTCATTTCATGGGATACCGCCTTTCTAGGAGGCGGGAGGGCTTTCTGAACTATCATAAGATGCTTTCCCGGACCCAAAACTACTGAATACAAATTGTGCAAAGCAGTATAGTTCTCATTTGGATGAAATTTGTGTTTCATTTGTGTGAGAGCCACTCTCTTCTGAAGGAAGGAGGGGCTTTGGAACCACCATAAAAATATTTAATGCCATTTGTGATTAATTTCCCGAGTAGTGCAGAAATTTATGTTTCATTTGTATTGAAGCCCCTCCTACTCCCTTACAGAAGGCAGAAGGAGTCCAAACCACCTTAGAAACATTTATCTTCTTCAGAAACCTCTGCATTCCAAATTTGGTTCCATATGCTTTATTAGTTTCTGAGTTATGCTGAAACTTGTTCCATGTTTGAGAACCCCCCCTCCTTTCATATGGCGGAAGAAGATAAATGTTTCTAGTGTTGCTAATACAAAATATTATACTGCTGTAGTAAATATTGCATCCTTCTGCAGAGAGAACAAAACACAAATTTCATCCATTTACCTTTTGCAGAGGCAGCCATTCGGCAGGTCGAGAAGCATCTTATAGTTCAGCGAAAAGGTAAACAAATTCACATAACTCAAACTAATCAATGAAGCAAGTACAGTGGCAATCCTCTGAAGAGGCAGAAACAAATTAAACATGGCTCCCTACCTGCAAAACTGAAAGAGCCTCCCCGCCTCCCAGCATGAACTCAAACATCAGGTATGTAATATTAATCATTTCTACATTTGAAAGAAGAGGCTCTTGTAAATGAGCACAAAATATCTAACAGGTATATATTTTCTCAAATTCTGCAGTCATCCTCTCTACTAGTGCTCCCACCAGTGTAACTCGAGCTAACAGTGAACCAGTAGTATGAGGCTCACTACATTTCTCTCGTAAACTCAGCCAAGTACTGTTATGAAAACCTGTATGTAGGAGTTGAGCCGGAGAAGAATGGTCTTAGCACGTGGAAAGGCAAGAGCCATCATGAGAACTTCTTCTCCGGCCTCCAACAAACCCTACATATAAGTTTTTTTTCCATAACAGTAGGTATGATTCTACTGTGTTTGGTTGGCATTTGTGTCTATTTGCATAAGAGCTCACCCCTTCCAGAGAGGGAAGAGTCTCAAACCTCCGCAAAATAATTATTGGTTTTGAAAACTCCCAAATTCCAAATTTGGTTCCATTTACTTGATTAGTTCTCGAGTTATGCAGGGCGTGTTTCACGTGGTGTGGGAGCACCCCATACAGATGCAGGAGGGTCTCGAACCATCATAAGAACCTTTCCCGACTCCAAAAATCCTGCATAAAAATAGTCATACCTGTTGGGATGGTTCTACATGTTTGGCTCAAATTCATTGTTTCATTTGCATAAGAGCCCACATACTTTCAAAGATGAGGGGTCTAGAAACCACTACGTAGAAACATTTCTTGCCTACAAAAAACCTCCACATACCATATTTGGTTCCATTTGTTTGATTAGTTCTTGAGTTATTTCAGAAAATAGTTTTCATTTGCATGAGGAGCCCCCCCCTTTCTAAAAGGCAGGAGGAGTGTCCAACTATCCGCAAGATCCTTTCCCGAGCCTAAAAACCCGTGCATACAAATTTGCACAGCGGTAGGGATAGTTCTTATGTTTGGTTTAGAAATTGTGTTTCGTATGTATGGTAGCCCCCTTTCCAGAGTGAGAGGAGTCTCAAATTATAAGAAAACATTTCTTGCCTTCAAAAAACTCGCCTATACCCAAATTTGGTTTCATTTGCTTGATTAGTTCTTAGAGTTATGCAGGAATTTGTTTTCATTTGCATGGGATACCACCCTTTCTAGAGGCAGGAGGAGCTTTCGAACTATCATACAAGATGCTTTCCCGGACAAAAACCACTGAATACAAATTTGCAAGCAATGAGGTATAGTTCTCATTTGGATGAAATTTGTGTTTCATTTGTATGAGAA
>JASCZW010007457.1:0-33402 GCA_034211315.2 Aedes japonicus | reverse complement strand
TATAACTCATACAATAATTTAGCTGGAAACGATATTCAACTAGTTATACCTTTGCTAAGACATGCTTAACAAGGCGTTTGCTGTACTGGACCATGAAATGTCACCAACTAACATTATTGAGTCGAAAGCTTTCGATGGATATGGATATCATTAAGGATTCTTGTTCGAACGAATTTCAGTAAAGTTTATTTATTTCATCGCTCCGGGCATTCGGCTATATTCGGTATACTATACGGAACATAAGGCTACTTTATAACATCTAAATGACTTTCTCATGTGATCAATCGGCCATTCCATTTCAAAACATTAAAATTCTCACTATATTCATTTATTTAAATGGGTATTGGTATGAACAAGCTCTTCGAAAAATACACAACCACTCATACTAACTTTTCCACTGAAAATTTTTATATTCTACATTTTACCATGTGATGAATACATCAGGCCATAGTTGGGAATATAAGGTTAAATTCCTACCTAAATTATGGTCTATGGTTTTCTTGTGAAATTATTATTCATGTTTCTATGTGAATATCAGGTAAATTAGTGAATCCATTATGGCTAAAACATAAGAAAATCGAAATATATATAAATAAATTAGATATCGCAGAAGAAAGAGAGTGAGTTGTATTAAATATCATTATTCTTTGCAATGGGTATGGGAGAAAAGGTTGGTTAATATATGATAAATTCTTATAAACATAAAATAAACACCTGAGAAAATAATCACACATTAGTTGTATCGATATCATTTGGTTCATATGCAGTAAAAACATGCTGCACAGAATACAATTAATACTATGTTGAAACTTATTAAGAAAGGGAGCCCAATGATGACAAGCACTTTGTCAAGTTGATTTTAATTTAATAAAAAAAATTCACCGACGGAGAATTGTCCTGCTCACCTTCCATGGAGGCTCTCCCGCAAACAGTAGTGTTTTTACAGTCGTGCCGAACAAATCGGCACTGGATTAAATGGCGCACAAACCGTACGAAATAATAATTTAATTCCTATAAAAACAACTCTCTGAACTGGATTGGTTGTCCTCAAAAGGACAGATTATTTATTAGTAGGTTGCGCCAACCAGCTGGGTAAAATTTTCCCGACGGTTCGCCCTCCATGCAGGCGTTTTTGCAGTAGCGGCGAACGAATCGGCACCATATTAGGCGAACAAACCAAACGAAATGAAAGTTTAATTCTTGTATAAACTCCTTTAATTAAATTGGTTGTCCTCAAAAGGACAGATTATCAATTTACGCATTGCGCCAACCAGCTGGGTAAAATGTTTACCGACGGCTCGCCCTCCATCGAGCACCGAACTAAATTTAAAATTAGTTCTTTAATAAACAACTCTTTTATTTTAATTCATTGTCCTCAAAAGGACAGATTATTTCCACCTACTGCTGCTCGCCCCATAAGGATGCTTTTCCCCAAACAGCAGCGTTTTCGAAGTCGCGGCGAAACAATCGCCACGATGAGGTAAGATGGCGGCTTGCACAAACCGACGCGATTGTGCGCCCCCATAATCCGCCATTTTGCCTCATCGCGACGATCGCTGTTTGGGAGAGCCTTGGTACATCACACCACCTGCTGCTACGCGACCACCAGCTGCCCCTGCGACCAGCTTCGCTGCCGGACGAATGAAGCAGCTGCCTGCGACTAGCGACCAGCTACCAGCGACCAGCTCCGCACAGCTTCAATGCTGCCAAACGACTGAGGCAAAATTTTCCTACCGTTCTCAGCTGCATGCGAGACGTACATGGAGAGACGAATGGTTGGTGATTGTCCCTTTTTAATACAAAGAAGAAGAAGATGATGCAAGACGTTCCTTGCTTCGATTTGAAATCTGTGATAGGAAATTTGGTAAATTTACTCTGCAAAATGACATTATAAGACATCACCTTATATTTTAGTTATTCTCAATAGTTAACTATTGTTTGAGAATAATGTTTGACAATTGAACTGGAGCGCGGTAAAATTTCCGACCGATTGAAGAAGAAATCATGTAAATCTATCGTGGATTTTTTGAGTTATTCGCGTACAAAACGTACGGTTTTTCGTGACGGTCGCAAAATTTTAGATTTTCATTTGACACCCTACCCTTGCCGTAAGACGTAGTCTACGTCAAAAAAAACTATGGAAAATATTGTCATCTATGCGAATGCTTCAAGCTTAAGTGTCATCAAATGTTGCAAGTAAAAAAATTACTGACTTTTTTTTATGTACCCAGACATTTCAAATTGCCCAGACAGTTTTACAGAATTTAACTCTGCCAAAAAGGTAGTTAATTGTTAGTGTTCTAAGGCGGACACATGTAACCGGCTTTTAAGGCCATAATAATCAGTCAAAAATCAAGTGAAAATCAATTCTATCGAACGCAGCTTTTGCTCTGTATTTGTGTTTCGGGAAACTAAATTTCTCATAAAATCTTTGTTAACGTTTCTTTTAATAGTTCAAATTTGTATTTTGTGTAGTGTGTAGTTTTCGTTAATTTTATTGTTCTATGAATTACAGAATTCTTCAATAGTTTGCATACATTTTTCAACCTCGACCGATAATTTCAAGCGCCGCTTAGATCTCCTCCGCAAACTTAACTCATTTCTATTTCAAACTGGTTTAAATCAACCTTTAATTCAAAACAAACACCGAAGTAGTTTGTTTGTTTTCTTTCTTAAGGTCAGCAAGCCATAATAAAACTATTTTTTTCATTTATCAAATATCTGAAGGTTGTTTTTGCTTCAAGCGAGGTGTGTGGCAATAAGCATAAAATGGATTGCATAATTGTATCCAAGGCCCTCACTCGTTGACTCGTTTGATCAGATTATCTTGACTTCCAGCTGGTTTTCTGCTCAGAAAAGTGTAAGTGTAATCACTTGACAATCATAATGTCACCGGTGCTAAGTTATTAAATAGATTAAGATTCAATTACTTTCCCAATCATTCTGATAAACTGGCTATCGTGTAATTTCAACTGGCACTAGCTCACTTTGATTGCGAATCACGTGAGCTAATTCCTAACGCCACCTGTTCAAATCTTTGTAGCCGCTTCCAATGGCAATTTCAACAAGCCCCAAACAACTGTGATCGATATACGTTCAAGGTCGTCTATAAAGTGGGGGCATAGCAGTAGCGGTAGTCACCGCATGCGTTTGTTCAACTCGTCTATTACAACAAGCCGATAAAGCCCGCTTGCAGCTTTTACGAATCTATAATTGCACATCAATCGGAAATGCATGGAAACAGCGGATCCCGTTCGTTCCCTTAGAACCGACCTGCACTCGTTCACCACGCAAGCTTGGTGCGACTGTATGAAGGCTAGGGTGAGGATTGAGTATCGCAATCAGGGGTTCTTCTTATTGAATTGCAAAATTCAATTTACAACAAATATTCTTCAAAGCTTGTTTTTGATTCCTGAAGAATGATACTAATAATGCACATTTCTTAAAAAAAATCTTTTCGCCCTGGAACGGGTATCGAGCCAAGTCACATCGAGCATTGTTTTGATTCATAACCCAAGTTATCTCACTAAACTGAGGATTGACCCGTACAGTAGTTCGTTTGCCCTCGTAGTAAGGGCACAGTTACCGGTTTATGTTTCTTTATGAGTATGCCCAAATGATGCCGTATGGAATTTCTATACAAACCCATAATTTGTATACTTACCTTAGACGATACAAGCCGGTATTGCGTGCGAAAGCACTCGCAATCTGAAACGATAGTTCCAATTATCGAGTTAGGCAACCAACTAACTGGCGTAATGTGCTGGGTAATGGCAACTCAAATGGAAAATAATATGTACTATCAATTTAGTGAGATCAATACTCTGGAAATATACTAGCCATTAAATCAATCAACGATGCATTCTATTAGTTTTCATTAGTTGTGACTGTCGGAGGCCCCCGAGAGCCAGCAAATTAAACTTCCTCGGGTACTAAAAAAACTGACAAAAGGCATTGGGGTCAATATTGCCACGAATTTCCGTGTTGGGCATAGTTTCTCATTATTTCATTTGTCGTCTTTTGACATGATCATATTAGTTCCATATATTGCCGCAGAGATGGCGGTGTAGTTTATCTTTACCAAATTGAGCTCGAGAGATATATATAATATGTATAATTGGAAAACTATGAAAATTTAAATTAACACTTCACTTGATCACTTTTTCCAAAAAAAAAAAAAATTAAAACACCTTTTGAAACTATCACTCGTTAATGCGAGTAAATTCCGTTAAATTCCACAACAGAAAGCCTATCTTTTGACAGACAGGCTTATTTCACCTGTGAAATACAGCGCTTTTTCAGTGTCGAACAGTAATAAACTCTCTCTCTCTCACTCCTCTCTCTCTCTCACTCCTCTCTCTCTCTCTTTCTCTCTCTCTTTCTCTCTCTCTTTCTCTCTCTCTCTTTGATTTGTCCATTCGGACCATAGTGCACTGGTGACGGTTTCGCTCTCAAGCACTTGTGGCAACCATGGACAACCTGTCTAACGATGCTTCATCCTCCTACTGGCCAATATATCAGCCGAATAGCCGAATAGTGCTCAACAGCAGCTCATGATGCTATACAAAGAGTAAAAGATTTATCCGATGTCCCTTCGGAAGTACAGTTGGATGTTTGAAGTCACTCCGATTCTGTCGAATGGCCTAATCGACCACCCAGACGAATCAAACCATGGATGTAACCGTAATGATGATTTTGATGGAGGTCATTGACCGTAGGATGGAGGTCATTGGGCGACAAAGGTCTACCCCTTCTCTCGGCCTTGGGTTTCCGCAGAAGCTCCATGAAGCATTGCCAAATAGCGGCAGTCCGAATACGACGAAAACTTCGCAATGTACCAATCTATGAATTCCACGATAGTTTTTGCGGTGGCTGCCGTTACAGTCCAGCGTTTTCTCCTTCTACCTCTTCGGCGTTCGCTGCCGCTGTTGAGTGTGGCCATTCTTCCGGACCTTCTGCCAACCAGTCCGGTCCATGCCACCAAAAGCGGTTCTCTGCAATGTTCTGCGGTGTAGCTCCTCGAGAGATCAGATCGGCCGGATTCTGAACTCCTGGAAAATGCCACCACTGCCAGCCTTCCGTTAACCGCTGAATTTTTGCATCTATTCCCGATGTATGTGCTCCAGGTAGAGGGAGTGAATCGTAGTGATGCGCAGCTCCTAGAAGACCTAGTGGATCAAACAAAGTGGCAATCATCGATAGAACCTTGCGCTTAGTCAGGGGTTCTACGTCTTAAGATTAAATGTGAATTTGAAGCGAAGAATGTCGGTTTTCGGCTCGAGCGTCTTCACCGACGGATCTGGATCTAGACAGATCTCATCTGCGTCGCTAAAGCCTCCATTAGGACCCCTCCAGTGTCTCAAGACGGTTGGAAGCCCATTTACGAAGTCTAAATTCGTGAGTTCCTGCAGTTGTATTCTTAAATCCACCGCTTCATCCACATCATTCGTCCAAGTTATCACATCGTCCAGCATACTGTGTCTTCTCGAACTGCCTTCAGCTGCCAGCGGAAATATTTCTTCTTCGTCATCCGAGAGCTGTTTGAGAACCCTTGTCGCCAAAGAGGTGCTGGTTTTTTCCATAGGTGACGGTGTTCAGCTCAGCACATGCTGATCTCCTCCTCCGGTGATGATCTCTACAAAATGATTGCAGTGGTCGTTCTCATCACGAACCATGATTTGACGGAACATTTTCTCAATGTCCGCCACGAGCATCACCTGTTTAAGGTTGAAGGATTTATCATCAACTTTCAGCCATCAAAAATTCAAGAGCAATTCAAAACATAGTTCATGAAATTGTATTCACCGTATTCTACTTGCCAAGCAGACAACTGTGAATACATTTTCACTTCAGAATTTTAATATCAAACGAAAAACTGCTTTCGAGTTTTTGATGATGACGGAAAAATGATGGTGAATCCTTCAACCTTAATCCGACTTCGCATGAAAATCGATCGTAGATCATCTTGAATGAACGGTCCCACGAGTAGCGCATCGTTTAACGTCACTCTTGTAGACGTTTCACTTGAAGCGTTGAACACTACGCGAACCTTTGTGGTAGTGCTGGCTTCCTTCACTACTGGATAATGTGGAAGATAGCAGCGTTTCGGCGAACCTTTGACATCTACGACCCTGCTCATATGACCGAGCTGAAGATACTCTTCCATGCACGCGCAGTATTGGGTACGAAGGTCGGAGTTTTTCATTAATCTACGCTCCGTAGATTGCAGACAGCGAGCTGCGATTTCCCTGATTCGCCAATCCGCTGCAAAACGTCTTTATCCTCTGGTAGAGAAATAGTGTAACGGCCGTCTTGCCCTCGTTCAACGGTAAGAACAAAGTGCTTCTCGCAACGCGCTTCTTGTGGCGAATAATTTTCCTTAGGCTCGACCTCCTCGCAGGCCATAATCTCCTCAAAGCCTTCCGAAGTCAACACGTTGCGCTAATGTTGGAACCGATACACCACCACGAAACCACCAACAATACACGATCAGTGCCGGCTGCCGTTCTCCTAACATAATCTGCCGCCCAATCCTGAAGAAATTGGAAGAATGATTCAGTTCTCAGAACCATGTCCACGCTCCTGGACACATTGAATGATGGATCAGCCAAGCCGATGCCATCTAGTAGGTTCCATTTTGAACGTCGTATACATCGGTAGATTGACTGTCACCTAGGTAGAACAGGAAACTCACTGAGATTTTCAGTTACGAAATTGCCTGATCCTGAGTCCAGCAAAGCGCGTGCTGGATAACGATGTTGTCTTCGACGATTACGATAGCAGTCGCCGAGGACTATCTGCTGAATGCTGGGCTGATCCGTAAGCCACAACGATGTCGTTGCCCGCCATGTTGGACACTTGCGACGTAGGCACACTAGAGTTGGTTGATGTGCTGGAACTTGATCTTCCCTTGAACCATTGAATTTCTCTGGCTTCGATGTTGACTTCCGAATAACCTAGGATTGACGGGTCTAAAACACACCAGCTGAATGATGACACTTTTTGCAATGTCGGCAGGAGAACTTAGACTGATAATCCTTAGCCTGATGTCCGAATCTGAAGCGGTTCCTACATAGAGAATGGCTGCAAGACTCTTCCCTTCCGATAGCGGCATTCCTTGGAATACGGCACGAGAGCAAGAGGTGGTTGGCGGTGCAGGCGGCACAACTTTCTCCGGCGATTGAACGGTGGAAGTAGTTTGACCGGAAGATACCTTGTACTGCCTCTGAAGGTTGATGAAACTGGGCTAGTGCTTTGACTCCGGTGACTTCCAGGATTCCAGCATACGGATGCGACGCTGGAGGTACTCGGTCAGGTGCTTCACTGTACACAGATAAAAAGAAGCATTGAATTTTCTGCGTTTCTAATGCACATAAAGGGAATGCTAGATTTGGCGAAAATAATGGGATATTTTATGTAAATTTAAGCCAGATAACGCCTGTTGTATGAAAGATTGCAAACATTGTTGTATGGCGCATCAAGGACTACAACCAATTGCGTTGTTTACGCCTCCTTTGGCTTGGAATTAAACGAGCGGAAATTTTACGCGCTTGTTAAAATTTTTTTGTGTATCCTGCTCCTTTGTAGAAGCGAATTCTTCCCATCCCCTACGCGTCACAGGATCCAAACGCGCAGAGAGCATGTTGACCAACAACAGATCCTTGTAGTCACCGGGTTGAATGCTGTTATCTAAGGACTGCACTATCTTCTCGGATCCATCGACAAGAATGTGCAGATCAGATGAAGATTCCTTCGCCAAGCTGGGTAACTTAAAGAGCGTTTGCACTTGGAGCTTCTTTAGGTGTTTACTGTTATCCCGCATCACTTCTGTAGAAGCTCCCAAGCGACCTTGTAGTGGCACTACAGTTGGAAGAGATTCGACCAGATTCTTCGGTTCTCCCTTGAAGACATCACTGAAGTAGTAGAGCTCTCTCTACCTCGGGAAATCCGCTTCGCCATGGATGATAGAGGATAAAGTCACGGATATAACCAGTAAAATTAGAAGAAGAATTGCTATCTTCCATTTAATTCCAACTACCTTTGCTTGCCTTCGACAGATACGCGTATTTCGTCTACAATGTGCAGACTTCTTTAGTGTCTCGTACTAATAACCTATCGACTTCCCGACAAGTACGAGAGCACTGAAAGAAGTCTGCACATTGTCTAGACGAAATACGCGTATCTGTCGAAGATAAGCAAAGGCAGTTGGAATTAAATGGAAGGATACTAATTCTTCAACTAATTTCTAGTTACAGGTATGTCCACTACAAACCAGCTCAAACCCTCCAAGATTCGTCACTGGATATGTTTCCGCCCAATGTTTGCAGCTTGATCTGTGGTAACCTGACGTGATCAAAATTCCCAACCCCAGACGTATTTACACCCCTAGCAGACAAATTTAATTCAACCGGCTCCTGCTTCAACTTCAACACGTTGCGCTTCAGATAAAGATGGCTACCAAGCATATCATTCATATACAAGCAGGCTTCCCAATAGTACAGCCTACTTGATACAGCCAGCTTATATCACATCGATTGTCTTTGTGTGAACCGAACTATCACTTTTTTTTTTCTTTTTTTAGACGGGATGGAAAATCTGCAACCAGACACCTGAAGAACTCAGGGTTTGGGGATGAGGGTGCCAGCTCCTCGACCCACTAAAAACCAACCCGTGCCTTAAGCCCCGGATGCTCCCCGGAACCACCTTTCGGTATTACTTCGAGGAGGGGGCTATTGTGCTTGTTAAGCACCCACTATGTCTAACATACTTTGGGCTTTAGTTAGGTGGGCCCTGCGACCTGCCTTTGGTCGTTTCGCCATTTTTGTTGGATGTCGAGGACGAGTTGGGAGGCTGTTACGTATACCGCGTCTCAGATGTCCCGGTCCTGGCACATCCTCAGGACCAAATTATCCGGAATCGTGTCGTGACCGCTTACGGCAATCATGCCGGATCTCATGCGGAGGACATGCGAAGAACACGTGTCGCCTTCAAACCCACCCGGTTAAATTCCGGGATTAGTCGATGGGTCCACCGGACCTTTGGTTGAGTTGCTTCCATTCCCTTTGCCACTTAACTCATGGATGCGGCTCTAGTGGTCTTCCATTTTTCCACATTGTTCGAAGCACTCTACGTCCTAAGATTATGGGTTGCCCAAAAAAACTGGTTTTTAGCTTCACATACTCCTATTGGCATCATCCTCGGTAGGACGTAGACCACGTCGCGTGATACCGTTCGGTATGTACTAACCTCTCTTAGGCACATAAGCCTGTGCGTATTCTCGATTTACTAACGCGGCAGTTCCTTGTAAAATGCTGGGCGGTGATCCATGCCGGCCCGCCGTACTAAGTATGGACAGGGCGACACTGGCTAGGAGTTTGCGCTTCTCCGCGCACCGCCGAGCTTATTCGACATCAGCCGGATAATGCCGATATAGCCATAAGGGCTTTCACCGCCAGGCATAATCAAAGCCAACAGGCTGACAAAGGACCGTTTATCAATCGATCATGACTGGTCTCCGGAGAAGACGCTGCGCGCGATTTTTGCCGGTCGTAACATGTTGATCCGATTTCCGGTCATTCTTTGTGACCTCAAAGCCACCATGAACAGGCTAGCTGCGATTGCCTGGAACTGTCATCTCTCCCGTGCCGGCATTGAGTGTGAGCCCGTCGCTTTCGTGCTTCGATGGATTGTACATCGTGTTCCATATCACCGGACCCAGGATCGAGCCTTGGCAGGACGCTACCACCGTGATCTGTGATTTCTGGCCTGCCTCTGTGTTGTATACCAGTACTGATTGCAGAGTAACTTTAAGAATCTTGTACGGTACCAGGAACCTGAAGGTGTTGAAGCGAGTCGGCAATAGCCACCCGCTATTGGTGCATTTCTCACGTCAAGGATGACCACCGCTGCATAGTATCGTACTTCTCGCCTCTTGCTCTAGATTGCCACTTTCAGCCGTGTGGCGTGGACGGTGTCCACCGTCAAACTTGCCTTTACAAGCCAAACTGAATGACCAGACACCTCCTGTAGCCTCTATGTATGTTGTCAATCTGTTGAAGATTACCCTCTCGAGCACCTTGCCTTCAACCTGTTTTCTGGTCTGCCGATGGATCTTCTGGTGGCACCTGCAATATTTATTGGCAACACAGGGTCGAATATTTCCAGGCGGCAGGAAGACGCGCTTTTCGAACACTTTTTGCGTGCTATCGACATGCGGATCAACCGAATAGGCGTCTTGATGGCCAGGTTCGAAATACCATCCGGTCCCGGCGCTTTGTTCACCTTTACGCGACGCCTGTCGCAATGTGATACCTGTTTAATGTAATCTGCCAGCTCAGTTGTACCATTGTCAATGCCCACATCCGTGCAGGTGTTCACGACTGAGCCGTCCACCTTCCGTCGCTATGACAGCGTTAAGGTCTGGGATACTAGAGCGCAGGTCATGGGACAAATCTACGGCGCGGGGCTACTGCGGACTCAGATCGCTGGTTCGTCTGCTTGATCCTGCGTAGCTCTGGTGACGCTCAGGTTGAACATACCTGGTCCTCGTTTGGCCATTTGGCGATAGCTCACGGTCCAGGTTCCGCAGTGGCCTCGACGCAGAACCTCGAAGCAGAGTCGCTTGCTGGCGCTATCTCCCTCATCTTTGTACGCTTTCGTTTGCTCAAATCGAAACGTGTTTTTTAGAAGCAAAAGATTTTTCAGCAGAAAGACTGATTCGAGTTTTCGGTGACTCATAAAATCC
This sequence comes from Aedes japonicus, assembly GCA_034211315.2. Taxonomy (NCBI): domain Eukaryota; kingdom Metazoa; phylum Arthropoda; class Insecta; order Diptera; family Culicidae; genus Aedes; species Aedes japonicus. The sequence goes on along the minus strand of JASCZW010007457.1, from coordinate 22,658 downwards.
ACCGTGTTCTCACCGAAATTTCTCAGGCCACGCAGAATATTGGCCATATTCGTCGGCAAACCACGGTGCGCCAGTTTCTCTGCGGAACGCAGTAGTTTTTCAATAGGTTCGTTTTTTGCCAGCCGCGATTTTGCCATGCATTTATCTTTGGTAGCACTAGACAGATCTTCCAAGCATCGGCATTTCGTTTACCGAATGCCAGGTGTTTGAGGAGTTGTTATGTCGTATTGTTTCCGTATGATCGCTGATCAATTGACGTCTATAAAATACACTACAGTGATTATGTTTCTGTCAAGATCGGGTAGGTGTACGAGTCATGGCAAGTGTACCACTTCGCACCATTACGCAATGGCAATTCGTATGCGTATCATTCATTTCCATAGGCCAAATAACTGGTACGCGCAGGGTTTGCCATAACTGCTGACGCACCTCACCCTATATGTGTTTCCCGCCGACCCCTTATATGGTCTTTTGATTTAGCCAGTCATTGTTTCTCTCATAAAAACGTTCCTTTCCATGCGCATTTACCCAGCGTCGAGTAAACTGTGTCACCCAATTCGTACATCACTAGGCCCCGTTGGCTCACAGCTTCCACCCTCTCGCTGTCAAGCTGCTACTCGCTGCTTCTTGCGATGAGAGTTCAAGTAGCATTTTCTGATCTCGCTATTCAACAGTTTCGAAGAAGAAAAATTTTTGCAGCACATTCGAGCCTCATTTGAGCTCAGCAATGACGTTGATTATTTATGAAAATTCACTTGGAGAACAAAGAAAATATGCTACTTTGACCTTAAACCTACTAGATGGCACAGCATGAAACTGGTAACAAAAATAAAAATAGTGGCAGTAGAAGTTATCGGAGTAAACACTGAAAAACACATGTTTAGCGTGAAATGGGGCAAAATAGACCATTTCTCGACCCCGGCACAGCATGAAACCGGCACCATTCGATTTCTGAGAGTTTTTCACATAAGATATGTTCCTTTTCAAGCAATAAATATAGCGGCAATTGTAGTTATCGGAGTAAAAAATGAAAAAAAAAAACACACTTTTAGGGTAAAATGAGGCGAAATAAGCTATTTCTCGGACCTCTGCAACAGCATGAAATTGGCACCATTCGATTTCTCGAGAGTTTTTCCCACAAGATATGTCCCTTTTCAAGCGAAAACTACAGCGGCAATCGTAGTTATCGGTAAAAACCGAACGAACACACCAAATTAGGTGAAATAGGGTCAAAATGAGCCACTTACAATGCTCTGCATCAGGACGAAATTAGTGGCAATCGATTTATTGGCGTTTTTTCCTATAGAAAAACATCAGTTCATGTACAAATACCAGCGGATTTGAAATAAATCCGATTACAGCTTCGATTATGCCCACTGTGCAGCGGTACATAACTTGATGGAAGGTGCGAAACGTAAAGCAGTTCTCACTTGGAAAAACCGGAAGCCTAACCGTAAAAAAAATTCTTATAGATATATTGTAACCATACGATAGAGAAGGAGATGTTCATCATCACCATAGGCACAAGTGACAGCAATGTGTTCATTAGACTGAAAGGTGAACTGAAGAGAATAGTGTTGAAAGTTCCGTCAGAGTGCGGCAGGTAGGAAAAATTAACAGATGTTTTTTGGTGAAACCGAGCGAAGGGCATGAATCCAACGGTACTCTCGAACCATGGACGTCAATCTCTCCCTGGCATCCCACTGCGGGGTGAGGTTGCAGCGACGGAACAAGTCCGCCGCTGCAGCAGGCAAGGGTGTACGCATGGAAAGGCGACTCATGTACCACTGTAGGCTTGTATAGTTTATTCTTAGCGATCTATTGTGTACCTCAGCACACCAGTGCGCAGAAGAACTCTCCAGCACCGCAGATCTAACATTATGAAGTTCTCTGCATTGTTATCTCCTGTTCATGTTCAATCTCTTCTTTTTCATTCTTCTATTTTGAAAGTATGCTAGCCATCGCTCTAACATTGAAAGTGATATAATGACAATAATTAGAAGAGGTGACTCAGAAAATCTCAAGGAGATGAATAACACAATAAAAAATCTGAATTTATAATAAGCAGAATAATTGTGCGCCAATCATGTATTAATTTTTGCATTTCTTTATATATTAGAACATAATATTGAATTACCTCTAATTTACATGCCGATTGGATAGAACCCGGTCAGTGGTTCAAAAGTTATGACTGTAGGAAAAAATGACGTTTATACAGAAGTTATTATTTTGGAGCACTGACAGGAGTTTGTTACCTATTTGCAGGTAATGTGAAACGAATGTAATTTTTTTTTTTATCTGAAAAAGGCTACTTAAAACTATCTGCAGGGTTCTAGAAGATCGTATATCCCTTTTGTTACTGGAATTATTGATGTTTGAATATCACGCAAACTAATTTCAATATAAGTGCATTTTGGTTGTCGCGAAATAGGCTGTGAAAAGGCCTGTAAAAGTTTAAAAAAATCGTAGTCCACATTCACATCGCTATATCTAATTCCCTGATTTGTTCATTTCAGCTAAACTAACGCCAAGAGAACAGAGAGTCTCGGTAGAGCCATACAAACCGAGTGACTTGTCATCCATGGTGCTGTATCCAAAAATCCTAAAGGGTAAGTTCAATAACCTCCTACTGACCACATCCCGTATAACGGTTCATATGCTACAATAGTCTTTATTAACACTTAACAATTATCAACTCATTACAATTCTAAAAAATCTACGGTACTAACTACACAGTCGTAACACAAACACCAACAAGCGGAATAGCCAGTTAGTGGTTCGTGTTGGCTAAGCAAAATAAGAACGTTCAATTCCAAGGGCCCCTGTACGAGTATCTTACTACAAACTAGATGGACTATCGATACGGCTGCAGCACGATCGGACAGTAACGAAAACAAAAATACGATGACGGTCAATCACTGGCGATCATTATTCCATGTGGCATGTTTGATGAGTGGTTTGGGAAGAGGAGGGTTATTAAAAGTGAGAAAAACGAAAAAGGAAGCAAGTCATTTTTTAGGTATGGCATGGAGCGAACCCCGATCAGTTCTATATTGCAGGAGCACACTTCTGATTGTTTGGATCGTAGATGTATCCATTGGCACAGCTAAACCGATTCTCGTCACTCATGGGCCTGTAATCCAGAAATAATTATTTTCAACATTTGATCAATTGGAAATCACTTACAATCCTTGACGGCAGAGATAGTAGTGCCGAGGGTCACGCGGATCCGGTATAATTCCATCGTATGGGCAAACCGGATTGCCCAGCTGGTTCTCCATAGTATGAGACCCGAGATTTCGGTTCACCCTTGCAAGATTCTGCATGTTGGAAAACATTTCCATAAGCGCAGCCCGAGGACAGGGAGTCGTTGGAGCCGTTCCGGTTGGAACCATGTTCACGTAGGTTTGCTGTGGAATGTTTGGTCCACAAGGAAAGCATCCACATCCTCCTGGACGGCTGTTACAGGGAATACAATTGGAATTGCAACTCGAGGGACAGTTGGAATTACATTTCGAATTACACGGACGATCGCCAGTAGTGCAAGTAGCTATGATCCCCAACCGCGATCGCGCTGGGTCATACTGGGCACTCGGAGGAGGTGGCTTGATCACCACTGGAGGCTTAGGCTCAGTAAACAGCGGATCGGAACTTGCAGCACAGGAACTACTGCTCTCCGGAAAATAGAAGACTTCCCCAGTGTTCGCAGATGGATTCGTCAATTTAGCCAGTGCATAATCCGAATCTGCTAGAACAATCGTAGGATTACAATCGTCACCATCACTATAACTGCGATCGCCAAAATGATACGGAATCAGCTTTGGTCCGGATAAATCCTTTTCTGGGGCAGCAGTTGTAGCCAGCGGCGAGCATCTTGAACAATAAGGACCCGACAATGATGGAGCTTGTCGAAGAACAAACGAAGACTTGCTGCTTTCTGAGCTATTAACTTCGGTCAATATATCCTCCTTGCTTTGGTCGTCAAGTTCTGAAACTTGAGAATCGACCGGGCGAGAATGAGCATTACCAGCGTCTACCATATGTAGTTTGACGATGTCTTCATAGGAATCATTATCTCCATTGTGAATACTTCGTTGAGCAACCGCCGACGGTCTCTGATCAATCGGAAGCTCCAGCCCCTGCAGGCTAGCTAAAACCATCGCCGTCAGAGGATATTGCCCATCGCCACATAGATTCGTCGGGTCATCTTCATCGTAATACGTTACAGCGATCCCGCCGAGATATTTGTTCTGTACGTAGCCCACTTTTTCCCTGATTGATTGTCTGTTCTCATACGAGTACCAGCTCAGTTCACGGAAGGCATACGGACATCGGGCATTGTTTTCAAATATCTCCAAAGAACCACTGTACAACTTATGGCAGATCTTGTAGAACGGACGAACTTTTAAACGAACTACCGGTGTTCCTAGTTGGTATTCTTTCTGGTGGAAAAGTTTGTACGTCAAAGATGCTGTTTGAACAATGATCACGATCTTTTCTCTAGCCACACCGGCCATGTTCCATGCGGTAACATGAAAGTCCTGGGAAGAAACGGTATCAAAATCTACCGAAATGCTCGAGAAATAATTGTTGTCTAACTTACTACACTGTTGGATGATCCTGCGTTGATCGAGTACAACGGCGCGATCAGTGAAGTCTTCTTCAACTTCTTGAACTCGTTCGTACTCAGTACCACATAATGCGCCGAGCTGGCAATCTCATCCACCGGATAATTCTTCCCAATAACCGCAGGATTACTCGGAACAGTCACCGTTAGAATAAGATTCTCTTGATCGCACGCTGCCCTCAACTGCCTCAGCAGAAGCGAGTAACTCACCTGAAAAAAAAAAACTTCAGTTAACACCATCGTACAAACTTATCCAAACTCTCTCACGTTATCCGCCTGCGTTGGATACATCCAAGAAATGTCCAACCCGTTGAATCCGGTCTCCACGGCAAACCTCACCAGCTGTTGCACGAACATCAACAGCCGGCCATCATCCTCCGTCAGGTGGGAAAACAGCTCCGGAGGAACAGCCGTCCCTCCAAACGATGCCAGAAACTGCACTCCCGGACGATCTTTCTGTAACCTCTTGAAGTACGACTGATCCACTTCGCGAAGCAAGGAAGGAAAACAAACACATTAAAACCCATCACTTCCACCCAGATCAGTCCATCAACAACAACAACCAGAAACTCACATTCTCCACTGAGGAACGGAAGGGGTTGCCCTTCGGGACTTATCATCAAATCCGTCACAACCAGATAGGCACTCTCGACGTCCGGTAGATTTAACGTTGGTAAACTGGCACTTTTCACCGTTAGAAACAGTTTGGGTTCCGGGGCGCTTCTTTCCGCGGCCGGAACACAGTGGAAAACCATTGGCAGTAACCAGAACCACGCTGGAAACCGCACCATTTTTTCTTCGAACGTAACTTTCAGCCACCCAGCTTGAAGGAGAGAGGCACCCCTCGGAATTGGCACGACTTGAGAAAACTGTGCGCGGTGGCGACGAAAGGCTTTTATATGAATCATTTGCTATCATCGAATGCGGGTTGTTTAACAATGGTTGTTGCTGCTTATGGCACGAGCGCGGGCTTTCTTTTCTATACACAACCGCTTTCGGTGGACAATGTCCACCTGGTCAGATACGGCATAGTTGAACGTTCGCCGTAATCCGTAATGTGGGTTGGTTATTGTTTTTTATGCCGAACTGTCCCCAGTGATTGCGGAAGATTTGGCATTAGTTTGGAAGAAATAACGTGCCAAAGACCGAATTTGAGCGGCTATGCCTTAACAGTAGTTGGAGTTTATTTAGAATATAATGTGATAAAAAGCCTTGCATTAGCTCATAGAAGTACCTTGCCTCGTGGCCTAAGATAGCCCATAGTCATGAATGTCACGGAGGAAAGGTTTCGGTTGAAAATATTCTTTTTTTTTCCTGGGCAAAGACTAGCTTTCTACGCAATAATCAAATTCATGCATTAGAGTGTATCTATAAATGTAGGAAAAAACACTCAGCATAGTAAATGTGCGGTAATGCACTGAAAATAAGATTTCTGCGATTCTCTCCAAAATTTTCCACCAGGGGTGCGGCCGTCTGATATACAACGTCTTTTTTTACCCCGTTAGTTCAGAGAATAGAGGAACAGGTTCGTTTATTTGCTTGTTTCTGTCACACACATCACAATTGGCGTTTTATATCCGACAAGAACACCTTAAGATGCCAACTTCCATCCACCAATAGCTCAAATGTATTATATGTTTCCCAAGGAACCAACGCACAGTTATTCCATTCCATATAAAACGAACAAAAAAGTCTAAAAATGGATTTACCTTAGCTAAGTTATGTGATTCCAAGTAATTTTATGCCGCTGATTTCAAATATGTTATCTAAATTGTCGTAATAGCCTAAAGTATGTGTTCGGACCGGGATCAGAAACACTGTATTTTTCCCAGCAGCTTTTCTAGCAGCTAAAACTATTTTTTTTATTTATTAACTTGTATGTTTATGACCATCAGATTTTGTACAGCCACCTTGTCCACCTTCTTCGCCGCAGAAAGCCAGTTTGCCTTGAACTGCTGCTCGTCCTTAGCAGTTTTTGGTCTTCTTTAGGTTCCGCTTGACAACTAGCCCAGTATTTCTCAATTGGGCGGGCTCTGGCGTGTTGGGAGGGTTCTTGTCCTTGGGAACCACCTGCACGTTGTTGGCGGCGTACCACTCCATGGCCTTTTTACCGTAATGGCAAGATGCCAAATCCGGCCAAAACAGTACAGAACAACCGTGTTTCTTCAGGAAAGGCAGCAGACGTTTATTCAAACACTCTTTCACGTAAATTTCTTGGTTGACAGTCCCGGAAGCTATGAAAATGCTGCTTTTCAAGCCACAGGTACAGATGGCTTGCCAAACCAGATATTTCTTTGCGAACTTTGACAGTTTCGTGTGCTTGAAAATATCTGCTACCTTTCCCCTTCCTTTTGCCGTATAAAACTCCTGTCTCGGAAGCTGCTTGTAGTCGGCTATTGACGTAGGTTTCGTCGTCCATTACCGCAGTCAAACTTCGTCAGCATCGTCGTGTACAGCCTCCGGGATCGCGCTTGGCCGTCGTATTTTGTTTATCATCGCGATTCGGAGTCCCTACCTTCTTGTAAGTCGATAGTCCGGCTTCGTTTTTGGCTCGATGCACGGTTGTAGACGATACACCCAGCTTGTTGCGGCATCTCGGAGAGATAGGTTAGGGTTCCGCTTGAAACTACCGGCAACTCTCTTTGTCGTCTCAGCGGCTTCCGGTTTTCGATTTCCCCCGATCCAGACTTCCTGGCTGTCGACAAACGTTCCCAAACACTTTAATTACATTTGTAACGGTTGATTTGGCAACTTTTAGCGATTTTGCCAACTTTGCGTGCAGTAGCTCGGATTTTCGCGATGCGCGAGCAAAATTTTGATACGCTGCTCTTCTTGCTTGGACGGCATTTTGACAACTGAAGAGTGAATTCCAAAATCAAAATAGGAGCAACATTCTACACACACACACCTTCAAAATGAGGGGTGTACAGGTTTTTTAAATGCAAAATTGAAAGAAATACGTCAAGTTGATATTGACCAAATTTTGACCGTATCGCCCTTTAATTAAAATAGCAATTATTTCTTGTGCTTAGTAAGTGGAAATTTCCCATCGATATCAAAAGGTTAACATTTGTGTTGGCTAGCATTTTTGGTGTATTTTTATGATCGAAAGGCATTTCCAAACAAATCGTAAAGTGAAACAATTTTTTTATGTTTTGTGTTTATGGCGTCATGTTTGTAAGATGGAACACTGTTGAGCTTGTACGGTTGAACACATTTTTTTCGTTTTAAAACATTTAAATGACATTTTTTATGTTTAAAAATGTCATGAAATCAATAATATATTGAAATATAACAATACATTTTTTGAAATTGCAATTTTCGATAGATTTCGAAAAAAGTCCATATTTTTTTTTTGACGACTATAAATAATCAGTTCCGTGGGCAAACTTGGAGCTCTTTAGTTCTACTTTCGAAAAATCCTCGAAAAAAGAAAAACTATACATGTTACGAGCAAAAAAGCAAATCGTGTTCCATCTTACAAGCCATTTTTTGAAATTGCAATTTTAGATGGATTTTGAAAATAGGCCATTACTTTTTTTTGATGACTATAAATAATCAGTTTTTTTAACAAAGTTGGACCCTATTAGTTCTTCTTTCGAATGATGTCTTTGGATTCGCGAAAAAATAAAAATTGTACATGTTACGAGCAAAAAACGGATCGTGTTCCATCTTACAAGCCTTTTCTATATTATTTAGTTTCATTTACTGATTTTTGTAAATTTAGTCATACTCACAATAATTTACCATCTATTTTAAGATCAGGACTATGCTAAATAAGTGTAGATAAATTGGATAGCTATAATATAATTCGATTTAAAATAGATTTAAGCCAAAGTTTTCCATAGACACTAGAAGATATAATATATTTAGTTTACTCCTTAATTTTTAACTGCATGTTGTAAATATAAGTTTTAAAAGTTTTTGTCACTCACGTAATTTCTTAACTTGAAACTAAGTTCACTACTTTTAAGGAAATATTAACTTTAACAAAAACCACAATCTTTTAGGTTCCCCTAACTGCGTATTGTCGTTGTGGTCTATTGTCTCTATTGACGGGATCTCATAATGCCATGATAATTTATCAACCGGTGAGAACCGGTTCACTATTCGCTTAACCAATGTTGCCAGAATATTGCCCCGGTCGTAGCTCCGGCGCGGTACTTCGACTAACTTGCCGAATTCTTCCATCCGATCCTGGACACACTTCTTCGACTATCCCTCTTGTCCAGCTCTTTCGAACGCGGCCATCCACTACGAAAACCAACATGTATCGTACCGTTATCTTCAAACCATTTTGTTTGATGATTTATACATGGTAGGTACTCTTTTGACCATCGCGTCCACTTGAGGTTGGCAAGGTATTGTGACCTTTTATGAACGTCTCGGAGTGCTTCTGCAACATCGACGACCTGATTAACCTCCATATCTTCGGCTCGTACCGTACCTCGCAGGAAATGGTTTGGTGAAATTGCTTCTACTTCGGCAGACTCTTGAGGGACATAAGTCAATGGACGAGAATTAATCGTGTCCTCAGCTTCTGCTTCGTTTATTGAGCGGACCATTCTTTCCCAGGCCCCTCCCATGTGTGGGGTTCCGGGTGGATTTGGTTCTGAAGCTTGTGACATGATCGGCACAGTCGTCGTTGATGGATTTCGCTAGCTCTTTACTAGCACTTTTAAAGTTTGTGGCGTTGTCAGATACGAATTCTTCTGGAACGTCCCTTCTACAGCAAAATCTTCGAATGTCGATGTCCGCACTGCTCATGATAATGTTTAATCACTCTCCTTGTGACGACATCGTCTTTATGAAGAATAATTGGATATTTTGTGTCAAACGGGAGAAACGCTGCCTTTTCAAGTCTGCCTCCAACACGGATCACACCGCTGGCGTCCATAACTGGAGTTAATTTATATAATGAGCTTGATTTTCCGATCCTCGACGTCGCGTGTCCTCGTTGCGAATGAATTCTCTTCAATGTACAAACTTCATCAGGAAAATGGGTTAACTGAGCCTGTTTCCACAATACTGTTTCTGCTTTCTGAAACTCTTCTTGTTGAACCGGACAGGAGATGTGGCGCCACTGAGCCTTCAGCATCCTTGTTTGGTTCTCCGTTGCCTTGGTAGTCCATATTGGTTGATTTTTCTGCTTGCGACAACAGTTTTCGATAAACCGGAGTGCATATGCTGTTGATTCACTTGAGTTGTCGTCATGGAAAAGAAGATTGACACGCATTTCTTCACCGATGTTGGTCGGAGGGAGTAGGCCAGCAATTTTCGGGTTCATACAAAAATCGCATGGACCGTTTGATTCCAGGGGTGGTCCTTGTCCCCATTTGGTCACGACGTCAGCAATATTTTGTTTACTTGGTATCCAGCGCAAGTCCGCCAAGTTGGTCAACTCGTGAATCTCCCCAATTCGATAGGCAACAAATTGCTTATATTTGTGTTGATCCGAACGAATCCAGCTTAGCACTGTTTGCGAATCCGTCCAGTAAAATCTGGGGTGAATGGGTAGGGAATGACTTGATTCAACTGTGCGCGATAGTCTAGCTCCAAGAACTGCAGCCAATAGTTCCAGGCGAGGTATCGATTGCCTTTTTAGTGGGGCTACCTTGGACCGTGACATAACCAATGCGCACTTATAAGCACCCCTCACCACTGCTCTGAAATACGCCACTGCTCCATACGCATGTTCACTAGCGTCTGTGAACACATGCAGTTCAAGCGACTCTATCTCATCTGATTGTAGACGGCCAAAGTAAGCCCGAGGGATTAGGTCCAGCGCTTCCAATCTGCCCAGGTATCGTCATCTACTGCATCATCCCATTCACAGCCCAGCCGCCATAAATTTTGCATAATAAGTTTTCCGTGAATCGTGAAATGGGAACAAATGCCGGGCTTCAAATGGTGAGTTGACAATTTCTAAGGAGGGTGCGACCGACCTCTGGTCCTCACAAGTTCCTACCTCACGCCTCCACGAGTCATATGATCACAAAAGACTGCCAGCTGAAACATGGAGACGCTGGTTGGCGTAGCCTGGGCAATGTTGTCAATCCGACAATAGCGAAGTGAGGGGGTGCGACCGGTAAATCATATCATAATTTGCCATTCTCATATCTTTCAGGTCTTCCAGGTCCTCAGGTATTATAAAATAATTTAAAATTTAAATTTTTTTTTTTTTACATGGCGGTTATACATTGCCTAAATTTTCTGGTTCATAATGGATGCGCAAGTTTGTCTACAATTGCAACAAAACAGCAGTCGGCACACATGTAATTTTCAGTTCATATTACAACATACCTTCACTATATATTTTATCTTATAGGACATTGTTTATTCCTAGCCAGTATCATTCATCTCTATCATCTTTATCATCATTATTATCATTTTTATCATTACTTGTGTTTTCGTGATTTATGTTCTAACATAAATATTTGTTTTTTTTACAATTTCACCTTAAAGGTTATATATACTTTTAATTATTTTGTCCTTTATGTCGAATTATCATTATGATTGAGAAGTATTTAGTACCTTGATTCAAAAAAGCTGCAACGGAATCTATGGTAGGATTTTGTACTTATTACCTAATGTGTTTTTCATTTCCTGTTTGCGAATAGACCTTCTTCCAAATCTGAGCTGGTTTGATTCGTTCAGCGCTGTTTGCCATTCGGCTAGTGTCTGATGTTACAGTTCAATTTTTGGCATTACTGTACCATAACTCACAATATCATTATATTTGATGATATTGTTTTATCGATTTTACTTCATTGATGATTTAACCATTGCTTATTGTTTTTTATGTCCATTTGTGTTTTTTATGTCCACTTTCTGTCAATTAAATCTTCTCTGCTTTCCCAAAACAGGAGCAATAACTATTAGGCCAGCAAAAATATAAGCGGATTCATGTTATAAAATCAACATCAAGCTGCAAATAGTGACCATGGCAATAGCAAATTAAAATGTATATAAATGTTAGTTCTGTAAAATTTAACAAACATTTTCAGGATACCACAAATCAAGATTTTGGTGAAATGCTGCTATCGGTGAAAACGAACGAAAACGCGCTCAAGCGCGAACCACGGAACTCTACACTATAACACTTTACTAAATTTCTTGAATTTTAGGATCAACCGAATGGAGATCGTATATAATAGATACGAATGATTGTAGTATTTTTCATTTACATAAATATAGACACTATCATATAAATATTCCATGGGAATGGGAGGGACCATCAGGGCACCCGATAGAAGCACTCTGGATGGGGAGCGTGCAAATGCCAACTCCCCATTGTTAACAGTTTGTGAATAGAGGGCGGGCTCTTCTCCCCGCCCATTGGGGCATCCTCATGTTAGATAGCTTGCTCTTTTGACCAATCGTCCAATCTTGTTGTTGGAAGGAGATTCTTTATATCCCTGTGGATACGTATAAGTGATGTTGCTTATCGATCCATCCAACCCCTTTTTGGCCCTTCATACAATGGCATGACTAGGATAATCAGTGGATATTAAAGCTTGATCAAGTCTAACAGAGAGGAGAGCCTATTGCTGTCGGACGTAGTTTCCGTGCTACAATGGGTGGTAGTACATATCATACATCATACATCATACAATCGTGAAATGGGAACAAATGCCTTGGGAGTCAAAGAATCTCATAACACAGCTGAGAACAATTCGATTTGTCGGCCTTTCTATGCCTACAAGAAAGTTTTCAAGATCCTGCCGATGATCTGTAGAGAACGAGAAGAAGTCCTCATTTGAGTTCCACGTGATCCCTAAGACGCGTTCCGTTTCGGTGACTTTATCCTGCGTCAGGAGTACCTCGGTCGAGAACGTTTGTTTACCGAGGTGGCGTAGCACTTCTTCTGAATTTGAGACCCAATTTCTAATTTGGAATCCTCCTTTAGCGTGTATAAAAGCAACGTCTTTCGCTCGCTGGATAGCTTCTTCCACGGAATCCACGCTGTCGTAATAATCATAGACATAGACATCAGGAAACTGATCACAGAACTCGGGTGCGTTTAAGTTCTTAACGTACTGTGCAGAGCTCGGAAAACTGGTGGCGCCAAACATTACTACGTCCATTATGTAGACATCTGGCTTGTCCGAGAGTTTCATCCGAAAGATGAACAGTTGTGCCGATTTGTCTTCTTCACGCATCATCATCTGGTGGTACATCTCACGGATGTCCCCACCGAAAGCGATTGGTCGCTCCCGAAAACGGCATATTATTTTAGGCAACGAAGTTAGCATGTCAGGCCCTTTGAGAAGCTGTGAATTTAAAGAAATTTAAAATTTAAAGAAACAACCAAATTTTGCACACTTTCTCATTGATGTGTATTGTTTACATGCTGTCAAACTCGAAGTCGTGTTTTTCGATTCAACGAAAATGGAGGTGAACCAACGCGAGTCGAGAGAACAAATTCTTTCCAAACACCTGGAATTTCCTGACCTGTCGCACCGGCAGTTGGGAAAAATGTTGAACATTCACCATTCAACCGTCTCCAGAGTGTTGAAGCGGTTCCAGGAGCGGTTGACGTTGGACCACGGCAAAGGAGATGGAAGAAAACCGGGACCGGAGAACAAAAAGACGGAGGGAAAGGTGAAGCGGATGATTAAAGCAAATCCCAACGTCTCAAGCCGTGATTTGGCTAAAAAGATCGGCATGTCGCAGAGCTACGTCCAGAATGCAAAGAAGAGAGCTGGACTACATACATACAAGGTACAGAACTTCCCAAACCGCGATGAGCGGCAACAATCGACGGCTAAAACTCGGGCACGGAAGCTCTACCAGAAAATGCTGACAAAATATGGCTGCTGTGTGATGGATGACGAAACGTATATAAAAGCCGATTCTAAGCAAATTCCGGGGTTGGAGTTTTTCACCGGGAAGAGCAAGTTCTATGTGGACGACAAATTTAAGAAGAAGAAAATGGTGAAGTTCGCCTCATAATATCTCATTCGGCAGGCCATCTGTTCTTGCGGACTGAGGAGTGAGCCTTTCGTGACAAAGGGCACAGTAAATGGCGAGATCTACAAATCTTAGTGCCTCGAGAAGCGCCTTTTGCCGTTCTTGCAGCAGCACGACGAAGCTCCGCTATTTTGGCCAAATTTGACATCATGCCACTATTCTAAAAGTGTCCTGTAGTGGTATGAGGCCAATTCTGTCCATTTTGTTCCAAAGGACATGAAGTCGCCAAACTGTCCGGAGCTGCGCCCGGTGGAGCAGTCCTGGGCAATGATGAAGCGGGAACTTCGGAAGAGCAAGAAGACAGTCAAAGACGAGAAGGACATGTTAAGAAAATGGAAAAAAAAAAACTGAGAAACTGGTACCGAATAACACTGTAGAGAGTTTGATGGAGGCATCAAGCGAAAATGCGTTCAATTTTACTCTCAAGGCTCCATCGATTAACTTTTCTTTTGATTTTTGAAGTAAATATATGTATAAAATTACCCTAAAATTTTGGTTTGATTCTTAACATTATAAGAAAATTAGCATGACATTTTCGGTGTCGCAATAATTTCGTGTAGTCGCCCTTTAATGCATTTATAATACAAACAATTATAAATCATTCTAAAAAGATATTTTGAGTGTTACTTGGGAGACCTGTCTCACCCTGGATGGCAACGACTTGCAAGGCATTTCGTATTTTACTTCTCCTACGAAGGAAGTGAGCTCCGAGGTGAAGTTCATTCCACCCACCAAGTTCCCCAAGAAGGTGCGGCTGTGGCTGACAATCAGCGAGAAGGGGATGTCAAAGCCGCTCTTCTTTCTCTCCGGACTGGCCGTGAACGGTGAAATTTATAGTACGAAATGCCTGCCGGAAGTTGCGTCGTTCATCAAGAAATACCATAAAGGCGAAGACGCGGTGTTCTGGCCCGATCTGGCGTCGGCCCACTTCTCGAAGCGATCGTTGAAGGAGATGGAGCGGCTGAATATCGATGTGGTACCCAAGTCGGTGAACCCGCCCAACGTCCCCCAACTGCGTCCTATTGAGAATCTCTGGGCTAACCTGAAGCGTAAGACCTACTCCAACAATTTTGTCGCGAAAACTGAAAAAGAATTGATAAATAAAACGAATAAAAAACTCGAAAACATGCAGAAATGCATGTTTTCGTCTGCCATGGCGAATGTTCCAGCTAACTGCCGGAAGGCCGTTCGCAAGGGCGTAGAATTTTTTTGCAAGTAAGCTTAAATAATTACCTTCCATGGGAAATTAATCAAAAGCAATTATCTGTCTTAGCTTTTTTTATCACCATCCGAAATCGAGGTGATTCGGGCTGTGAAGATGGTGAACAACTTAGAGCCTAGGAGACTACCTCTTGGAATACCAGCATCAACGGTAAACGTAGCACGGGAATTGTCCAGGAAAACCTGGAATGATCTGTCCAATCGATAGTTTTTAATGACCTTAGCAAGATAGATCTGAAAGATGTATCGATACCACTTAAACACCAGATCATCATGCCAGACATTGTCGAACGCCTTTTCGACGTCCAACATTGCCACGGCAGATGTCTTTTAAACGGACCTGTTCCGTTTGAGGATGCTAGTTACTCGCACCAGTTGGTGGATGGTAAAGTCAGAGTGACGTATCCTGAACCCAAATTGTTCCGGGAGATGTTATTCTGGTTTGCAAACTCCAGTAAAGGGCTGAGCATCAGCTTTTCGACGCATCGCAATGGAATACAAAAGTCTGATGAGGCGATAGCTTTTAGCGCTGACAGGATATTTGCCAGGCTTGTGAATGGGGATTACTTTTGCCATTTTACAGCAAGAGGGAAGTAGCCGAGCTTCCAACATTTGTCAGTTTTTCAATCCCGAGGTTGATGACCTGTCGACACAAGCGGGTTTTGCTTAATTGTAGCGATTACCTCTATCATTGATATACTACTATCGTCAGGGACAACTATGGATGTTTTGGCGACTCTAGACATTGCTTCCATGGGTTCACATTGATTGGCCAAGATTGTGTAAGACCACAAAATGTTTACCAGTGTTGGCCGCCTTTAACAGGTGTGAGATGAAGGGACAGAACTTCGTCAAGCGACTAAGCGCGGAATTGATATTTGCTATTTTTTCGGAAATTTTGGTCAACTTCCAGAAGGATTTTTGCACAATCTGAGGGAGACAATTTTACTTTCAAAATATCTTTTCCTGAGATCCATCATCCCGTTTTTCTTTGAAAATTTTAGCAAGGCGGTTTGAACACCTTAAGGTGACTATGCGTTGAAATTGTCTTGTGCAAGCGTTCGAGGTGGGCATTTCGCTGATAACATGATGTTTATTTTCTTGTTGAGGATATCGGTTAAGCCCAAGTTTTTGCCCGGAACGGAACAAGCATTCCAATTTAGAAGCTTGGTGGCGGCTTCGCGCTCATACTTATTGATGAACTCATCAGCGTGGTGCTGGCAGCGTTCATTTCTAACTCCTTAAACGGCAGCGACGCAGTTGTTGATAGGCGGTTTTGCTGTCACGGTATGCTTTTGGAGAGGTGGTAGTTTGACACATTGTACCGGGAGCTGCGGTGCGTTACCGGTGAGGCAGTAGTCACCGGAGTTTTTGTTTTATTTCGCAGTTGATAGCCTAACATCCAAAATTTCCAGATGGTAATCCACGGTGAACTCAAGGCAAAATAATGTTCAGATTCACTGTGTCCAAGCTATTACAACACTAATCTTTCTGAGGCTCTTCATCACTTTCAATCGGTTCATCAACACTTCAATCGGTTCCGGTTCTCAATGTTGGTCTTCCCTACGCTTCGTTAATTCATAAAGAATCCATTGAATTTCGTCATTGGTTGGGACAAGGCTTCACCATCCAGTTCCATGACTTCGCATCGGAGATATGCACCCAAGCCCATGCAACACAACTGCTACTTGACTGCCCTATGCTATCCCCAGGCCCTTGCCATACCCAACCCGGTGTCATCTCATTTCCATTGGTACTATCCTACCCCTTGCAACTTCACTAACCCTTGCAACTTCACTAACCCTTGCAACTCCCGTACGCCTAGTTACACACCTGCACCTTGCTAACCCTTGCTTATTACTACTTCCCCACCCATTGTTTTTTTACCAACTTCTTACTACCCCAATGCCCTTTGCTACGATACTGCCCATTGTTACTTTGCTACTCCTTGCTATTCCAAACAGACGTATCTAATTTTGCAAACAAATAGGGAAAGTAAGAATCAAACGTAAAATTCACAAAACTCTCAGCACGCCACGGAAACTAGCATCACCATCATGTTAGGGAAATATTTTTCCATGTATTGGTGGCCCTAGTTGGCATGAAAGTGCTAAGGGTTTCAAGAATTTAACAAAAACGGCATTGTTCCTTTTGTACCACTTTAGAGCATATTTAGAGTAATGGCAGGAAGCAAGATCAGGCCAAAAGATTGTAGGCTTGTTATTCTGTATGATCAAGGGTATCAACCTTTTTTGCCGACACTCCTTCACGTAGATTTGACAATTCATTGTGTCTGTCGTAATGAATGGACGATATATTTTTCCACATCCGCATATGGCCAGACCATTACCTTCTTGCCGAATTTTTTCTGTGTAAATGGCTTTCACTGATCCAGGAACATCCTTTTCCTTCGGCGAGATATAAAACTGGCAGAGTTTTATGTAGGTTTCATCAACCATGATTACACAGCCCGATTTTGTTGGTCAGCAGTTTTCCGTACAGCTTTCGAGCCCTCGGTTTCAGAGATTCAGCCTATTTGGTGCTTCGTTTTGGCTGCTTCTCCTTCCGACGAGTCTGCAGGTCCATTCTCTCCTTGGCACGCATAACTTGATTCGCCGAAGTACTTCGCTTTTTCGCCACATCTCCAACTGATACTGAAAAATGACGCTTGAAATAGTCCCTTAGATTTCTGTCGATTGTAGGGTCAAAGGGACCGGGTTTTCCACCCCGTCTTCGAACTGCTCGGACGCTCACACCTTCTTCCTTAGTCAGTTTTCTGATCGAAAGACCACTGACGGTGCACCAGTTGTGTACGATCCGTTTTCTTTGCTCGAGAGAAAGACCAGGCATTTTCAAACTTCCGAGCGAAAAATTGAAAAAATGACAATATCAGTTTAATTTCGATGTAAACATCAGGACGCAACCAAAAGTTGGTTGAACACTGGCCGCATTTTGAATGTGGACATCATTTTGAAGTGATGGTTAATCATTAGTGTATTTTAGCGATCCTCATGGCAAGAGACATTGCGGAAGCAGCCATTTTTGAGCCAGTCGTGACAGCGAGAGGCTGTCAAATCTGAGCCAATCGTGCAAATTTTGCACTGCGGCAAGATGTTATCCGCCTCTGTGAATAAAATAGACACCGTTGCCAAATCGTTGAATCGAATTTCCGCTTATCTCTTGCTGTGAGGATCACTCGGTATCTTATAATTATTGGAACAGTCTAGAATCCCATTAGAACGTCCATTAATTACGTCACGCAAAAGTGACGGTGACGGTTGACTTGTCGTTTTTTGTATGGACCTTCAATTTTTTTTGTATGGATCGTCACGTTTTCCCAAATCCCCTGTCCTCCCTTACTACGTGACATAATTAATGGATCTTCCCGTAAAAAAAAATCTCATAGATTTACAATTAAATGTATTGTAACCATACGATAGAATCAATCGTATGTAAAATTGACTATATTGTTCATGACGATAAGATGACAATAGAATCAGGGGGTTGTTATGTATCTTAACTGTATGTATGTATGTATGGTAGCCACCATCCCCTCTAACCCTTGGCTTGGATGCAGCTCCACTTAACAGCAAGATCAAATTGGGCCACCGATCTGAATTCGCACTATCGCTGTATGAAGGGCCAAAAACGGAGGGTGGACCCGTAAGCAGAGACACTTACACGAAATCCACGGAAATTAAGAATCTCCTTCAACGATATGATCCAACAAATCGAATAACACAATTCGCAATACTCATTAAGCTTTCTACAGGATGGCTTGTTAAGAAGGGCGCGTCACTCTCCCTGAAACTGTTGGAGTAGAACTCGCAGCACCACACTCAAATCGGTAGGATAAGAAATGATACTGTTTGTTCCCTCCTAGACTCAGGCAGTCAATCAAACCATCGTCCAGTTTCAGCTTGAATGATACCTGGTGCTCCTCCAACCCAGTATTTATTATATTTATATAAATATAGATGTAATGTAATAATAATATGTTATATATGATTATATAGTAGAGCAAAAATTATATAAGGATATTTAGTTAAATTATGTAATAGTTGGAGTTCACGAGCCTATGATAACCATGTTAAACTAAATTAATTAACCTGCTGAAATAATAATATTAAGGCAGTAATAATAATATGCAGCTTCGTACCACTTTGTATCACTGATGGGTGACTGTATCTCTGGAATGTGAAGGTCATCTTGTTATTCATTGAGGTATAAATATCAATAAAGCATTCAATTGTATATAAAACCATAATATTATATTATTACGTATTTAATCATGACATATAGATATATAACCTTCTGGAATGAAGAGCATTTATTAATTTTGATTATTATTTGATATAATGTAATAAAATAATTATACCAGCCGGATCACCAAACTGAAGCAATTAAAATTTTATTGATTATTTTATTACTTCTTCCATAATATTATATTTATGATATGCAATTAATAATGATGAACAGCTGTGTTCCTCTGAACCGCTCAAATAGTAGTTGATGATCGTGTACTGAAATGTTAAGGTCATATTACGCCATTTAATGGAAAATATAATGAAGGAATTAAAGGTTGAGTGGTCGAGAGAGTCGTCAACATTTCTATTAATGAAAATATGCTAGAGCTTGTAAAAAACATGCATCATATAATAACACATACTAGTATCTACACATCTATATATACATCCATTGCTACTTTCGAGAAGGCCACTCCGACGGTGCTAGATACAGCTGAAAATTGATCCCCATTCTTACTGCTGCTTCTACCAGAAGATGATCATCCTATAACCGCAAGACCTCCTCTCCTAAACTGTATGGTACCTGAGAGAAATTTACCTTTCTGGCGTAATAAATGTAATGAAATATACAGAATTAGGCTATGAATAAACAATGTCCTATAAGATAAAATATATAGTGAGGGTATATTGTAATATGAATTGAAAATTACATGTGTGCCGACTGCTGTTTTGTTGCAATTGTAGACAAACTTGCGCATCCATTATGAACCAGAAAATTTAGGCAATGTATGACCGCCATGAAAAAAAAAAGAATTTTAAATTTTAAATTATTTTGTAATACCTGACGACCTGGAAGACCTGAAAGATATGAGAATGGAAAATTATGATATGATGTACCGGTCGCACCCCCTCACTTCGCTATTGTCGGATTGACAACATTGCCCAGGCTACGCCAACCAGCGTCTCCATGTTTCAGCTGGCAGTCTTTTGTGATCATATGACTCGTGGAGGCGTGAGGTAGGAACTTGTGAGGACCAGAGGTCGGCCGCACCCTCCTGCCAAGTTGTCAACTCACCATTTGAAGCCTGGAGTTGTTATGTATCTTAACTATGGAAAAAATCGTTTTTCTACGAACAAATTTGAGTCAACTACTATTGATTTTATTGTTTCACATTTGTTGAAAATTCTAACATATAGGGTGAACAGTAGATCTATTGTGATGACAAAATTCATTTTTCATTTACCTGATACATGAACAATAAGATTCATGGTCAGCAATAGATTTGAATGTTACTTTATATTATTTTATTGTAATTGTATGGTTATTTTTATCCGGGTTCCCTTAGCTGTGGGTAAAATCCTAGTATTCCTGTAAAATATACCATAAAATTATTAGAAAATTGTTTACTTATTCAAAACATAAATAAAATCAAAGGACGAACCAACCGTTCCTTCAAAAATTATTACAGAGTGCATATTTCAGAAGTAACTAAAGCAAACAAGGACTGACAAAGGACTCATACACAATTGCAAATAAAAAATAACTAAACATATTTTCAACGAAAAATATTTTAAAAACTTGAACTACTCAAGTAACCAATAAGCTTCAGCATATGCAGTAAATCAACCCTAAATCTGCATTTCAGATGCAATAAGCATCATATCAGCATCTTGAATGCTATCTGTTGTAAAGTTGGATTTCAAATGGCATTTGAATGCTTGTAGCCTGTAATAAGCATTTCGATTGCAAAGTAGCATTTATGAAGCATTATCATAGCATTGCAGTGAAGTAGCCGTATATCGGGCTAAAAGCGGCATTTATGTGACATTTAAGTTGACTTAAATGCTTGATAGACTGCCTCAAAGACGCTTTGTAACTGCTTATTGGTTACCTGTCACAAATTTCCAAGACGAATTATAAATCCTCTGAAACTAAATGTAACAAAAAACATATAAATTCTCATAATTCCGCAAACCTTAACAAAAATCAAGTAACCGGTGTTCGTGGCTGTTTAATTTTTTACCTTAATCACTCAAACAACACAATACACGATACAGCAAATGTGGACTACCTACCTGTAAGGTAGGAACCTCTACAAAAAAGTACCCAAAATGAATTTTTTTTTTCAAGCATGTTTTGTGAATTAAGTTAAAATTAGCTATAAGATGAAAACTCAATGTTGGGTAGTTACATTTCTAATGTCAAGGGGTAAAATTTACCTAATGCTGGGTACTAACGTTTCAACTGCCAATGGGTAACATTTACCTTATGAATTATTGAATTAATTAAGTGAAATTTTCCTAAATATAGATACCTAATGATCATTTTTTTTTTTTCGAACAGGATATTAAAACACACGGACAAATAGTTAAATCGATCATTATTATTTGTCAATATCGGTACAATAAAACAATAAAACAGCTCATTATTTCTACATAAATACGTTGGCAATCCATAAGAAATAGCGTTGCTAACAATGCTGCCATTTCGTGGATTTGCATAACCCGGTAACCAAAGAGAACCGCGACGAGCAAAAATTGCGTCTGCAGTCGATCAGACTAACAAATAAATGACAATCGTCAACACCGCCGACGGTTGCTACGATTTTCAACCAAAACAAAGTTAAAAATACTCAACCGTTGATTGCGCGAAGAAAACGGGATGATTGAGTAGCTTCAACTTAAAATTGAGTTGTTCTGGTCTTCAAATTGAAATTTAAACAAATTAGGTTTGGAAATACCAGTTTACAATAGTTAATGGTCCTCATGAGCGTTTTTTAGTTTGTTTTGCAAGTATTTTTTTGTAAATGCGGATTAAAGAACAACAATTTTTTAAAAGATTGCATCGCGATTCCAAATTTTAAACCTGGCAAGCAGTTTGCCACAAACGTGAAACTCAGCGTTGGGATCGACCCCTTGTCATCTAACAGGTGTAAAATAACATATACTGTCACACACATCCAAACACAAACACATATTACAGTGTGTCTCACAATAGGTGTCACCTTTTTTCAGTCTTGATTTATTTCAGCTGGGTAATTTTAACAGCGGAATTGATTATACCCGTTTTGAGTGTATTCTTTTGACAGCTTTTTGCTGAAGAAAAATAAGCGATTCTGTTTGTTTATATTTATCAGCTACCATGGAAGCCATACGAGCGCAAGTTTTAAAATTACATTTGCAAAAGCTTAGACCGTGTCAGATATTCAATAGCCTTAAGCAGTCCAGAGGGAGTAAGCGTTTTGTTTTTCGTACCTTGAAACGGTTCAAGGAAACTGAATACCTCCATATTCTAACACGAAGGAGGTGCCAGATGAACTGCCAGAACGAAGAAAATGATCAAATGTGTGAGGGAGCGAATACGACGTAATCCGCCCGCATCTGGCCGTGAATTGAGCTAACAATTTCAAATGTCCCCTGTTTCAATGAACAGGCTCCTCTTACATGATCTGGAATGCCAGCCGTACAAGAAACGAAACCAAAATTGTTACTTGGGAGGTGTAGAACGCTATCAGAATGTATCGAAAATCATGGTATGGGGCGTCGTTTCACGAAACGGAAACTTCCTCTTCTTTTCATACAACCTAACG
>JASCZW010007456.1:0-66097 GCA_034211315.2 Aedes japonicus | reverse complement strand
TCGTTGGAAGTTGAATAAAAACTAACTAACCCAGCAGCGATCAGTTGACGACTGCAGAAAGCGAATCAATTAAAAATTGGCACTAGCACAATACTCATAACCGAATTCGCATCGGCATTTTACTGGCACTGGTGGTAGACAGGGTTGCCACATTATTTTTCGTTCTCATCTTTATTTTTTGCCGAAACAATCTTGTTCATATGTGTTTAACTGCAGAAAATCTTGGCAAAAATCTTAGCTTCAAACTTCGTACTGTAAAAGTAGATTGGAAACTTTTAAGGTGCCTGAATGCTTATGAATTTCTTTTATTATGATTGCTTATGAGTACGCATAAAAAAGCCGCAATAGAAACTACCAGGAATTTCGAGGGTTAAATTAAGCGCAATCACCAACAATTTTCAGCTGACTATAAATGCGTTTGATTTTACCATACCTGCAATTAAATCAACCATGTTGCGGTTGATATCAATATGAGGTCTGTCAAATATACCACAAACATTGCAGGTTTTACTATAAACGTAGTAAATTTGACTGAAATTTGATGGTAGTTTTAAAGATAGGCATAGTCGGGTGAAATGGTAGTTTTTACTACAAGATTTTTTCCTGTGTACTCATCAGAACACATTTATTGTGATTTGCCGATACACAACGGTCTTTTCAACAGGGCTTAACCGTATTTATCAATTTCCCTACACAAATTCCCTACCACAGCAAAATGGTAGGGAAATCTTATCTAAGCAGCAATCCTATCTAAGAGAAATTAGTACTACAGGACTGAGTACAAAGTTCGCAATGAACTTTCTTAGCATGGGAAAAGCCTGTTTCCCATCTGCTCGTTTGAAGAAGAGCAGTCTCCAACAAGTTTTCAAGTACTCAAACTCAAAACTCATTTCGATGGCCTGTTGCTCACCGACATTCAAAAAGGATCTCATATAGCTTTATAATCGAGTAGAACTCCTCCAAAGTGTACACCATTTCAAATTCGCTTGATAGTCAGAACTGAGCGTTTAATAATCAGCACAGCAGATCGAGTTCCGAAAACCATTCCAAATTCCTTTGAAAATTGATTCTGACAATTGACTAGACACATCTGGGTGGCAGATGGATGCAGAACTTTTGAAGGCTTCAATTCCAAGATACTTGGATCCAACTTCTCTGGAATTCCTAGAAACATATCGGAACGGATCAACTGCTCCAGGAACAATAGCAGCTTTTTGTATGCGTGGCTTGCACCTCCAGAAGGTAGTACACTTGATAATGGGGACTGTTGTGACGTTTCAGCAGCTTCTTGACGGGTCGGACAGAACCCATCATTACCGATGCTCCATCTGATCGAAAGCTCACAAGTTTTTTTTGTATCGGTTCTATCGATCTGCAACTGTTTCACAATTTCGCAATATAAATATTAGTTTTTGCAATGCAACATTACATTAAAGATAACAAAAAATCACGTTCGAAATAACTATGATTTGCATAGCAAAAATAACCACCGAGAACATTCACTCAACCAAATCTTATAAATTTCATAAGGTTAAACTTATGAACGATGCTTTGGAATTTCATAAGGCTGACTTATTAATGAATTTTGTTTCACACGATTGCTCCTTTGGGAACGTTTATAAATTATGTCACGCAAAAAGTGACCTTATATGCCCCCCCCCCTTGCCAAGTGGTTTTGTATGGACCTTAAAATTTTTTGTATGAATTGTCATGTTTTCGCAACACCCCCCCCCCCTCCCGTAACTCGTGATATAATTAATGGACCTTCCTTTTTTATCACCACAAGAAAGCTGCCGATGAGATGCCAGAAGAAACTCCTGAAACAGAAATGCCTACAAACTCCTGAAGAATAGCTATAATGTCAGAAAGAATATCTCAAGGAATGTCTGAGAAATTTTCATAGAATCTTTATGAAATTCTATAGAGAATAAGATTATCTAAAAAAAATATGAAGAAATCATTTTGTGGGACATACACAAAATGGCTTTCTGACTGTCAGCTGTCACTGTTGTGTTAGCAGAGGCTGGATAGACAAAAACAAAATGGATATTGTTTTTGGCTAAGAAAATAACAGCACATAAAGGGTGTCCACGATGAAATTGCCACACACAAAATTGATTCGCAAAATTCGAGTTTCCATCCGATTGCCATCAAATTTTCAGGGATTGAGAAATAACTATTAAACTTTTATCATTTTACAATTTTATTCGTATTTTATTTACAGTCCATACGCAAATGACCGCACCTTGGCCTTAACCCCGGCCATAAGATTTTGCACAACCTGTGAATCAACCGTTTTTTGCATGTAAACCCATACTTTCTGCAGTTCCCCGATTGTCTTCACTACCTTAGGTCGTTTAAGAAGGTGCTGCTTCATAATCGCCCAGTACTTCTCGATGGGGCGGAGCTCCGGAGTGTTGGGAGGGTTGAACATTTTCGGCACGAAATTGACCTTATTGTCCGCATACCACTTCAGCACGTCCTTGGAGTAGTGGCATGAGGCCAAATCCGGCCAGAAGATTGTTGGGACGTTGTGGGCCTTCAGGAGAGGAAGCAGCCGCTTCTGGAGGAACTCTTTTATGTACACCTGTCCGTTCATCGTGTCCTGGGTCACGAAAGGTGCACTCCGCTTCCCGCACGTGCAGATGGCTTGCCAAACCAGGAATTTCTTCGCAAATTTGGACGTCTTCTGAGAGCGGACATGCTCCGGAACGCTGAACTTATCCTTGGCCGTGAAAAACAGGTTGCCGGGGATCTGTTTGAAGTCGGCCTTCACATATGTTTCGTCGTCCATGATGCAGCATTCAACTTTCGTCAGCATGTTGAGGTACAACTTCCTGGCACGGGTTTTGGCGGACTTGTTCTGCTTCTCGTCGCGATTAGGGGCCTTTTGTACCTTGAACGTTCGAAGCCCAGCCTTAGTTTTGGCCTTCTGGACAAAACTTCGGCTTAGGTGCAGCTTCTTAGCCACATCCCGAACGGAGGCGTTCGGATTTCGGTTGAAGGCCCCAACTACGCGGTTGTGATTTTTGGTGTTGTACGGAATACTTTTTCCTTCATTTCTGGGCTTCCGATCGGTGGTCAACCGTTCCTCGAACCGCTTAATCACTCGCGACACCGTGGAATTCGCGATTCCCAACGTTTTAGCGATGGAACGATGCGAGAGATCCTTGTTCTTGTGATGAATGCGCAAGATTTTATCACGCACGAGCTGTTCTTTCGACTCCATTTCCGCTAGTTTTGATCACAGGACTTTAAAACTTGCAGAATGTAACTAATGCACTATGAACTAAATCCACCAAAATTTTCATTAAATTCTACCCAACGGTTAAAAAGTTAGAGCAATTTCATAGTGTGGCAATTTCATCGTGGACGCCCTTTAGGTCTTAAGTTCCGTCCCAAGTTTAATATATCGCCCCTAAAAATGTATCTCACATCGAAGAACCTTTCATATATTCTGTCAAAGTCACAAAGTGAATCAAAACAAAAACAAAGATTCTTGTACAGAGAAGCGAAAGAATGTGTAGAAATGTGATAGGTAACAGGTGCACTTGGGACCAAGAAGTTCTACAACAGTGTGCCAATTTTGAATCGCCAGTTTGCTATTGATCGTTGGTGTCAGTGGCAATTGTTTTCTTTTGCTTCATGGGCCTAAAACAGCACAATGAAAGTCGAATTGGTAAAAAAATGGCTCTTGAAATGTACACACGTTATAAATTTTAGAAAACCGTAAATTTGAGAAAAATAGTATTCGTACACGACACTAAAAAAGTCTGCACACTGTAGACGAAATACGCGTATCTGTCAAGATGAGCAATAAAGGTAGTTGGAATTAAATGGAAATGGCTAATCTTTCTTCTCATATTCTAGTTATAAATTTGAGGTTCTTGATTGCACAAAGAATTGCCAAAAATCTTAAAAATCTTGGTTTATCTAAAAAATCTGTAATCTTTACAAACAGATATTCGTATGAAAAATATGAAAAAATCTGTGTCAATCTAGATAAATCTGTGCATGTGGCAACCCTGGTGGTAGACATAAAACACGAAACACGACATGAGGAACCAGAGTAAAATATAAGTGGCGATGTACATGTCGTATCTTTGCGAAATGTAACGAATGAACAACCGAGACTATCTTAGACCATAAAACAAAATACATCCACACGAACATGCGTATTGTGTACAGTAAAGGACGGCAACGTTGCATGTCGCATGACTGGTTCACTGTGGGCTGTCGTGGATGGCTCAATTGTGAGGCTGTCATAGGGTTAAGAAGGCGACAGACATCGCAATACTGTCGTGAGGCGGTAAATTTGGTATGAACGACTGACCCAATGCCAAGTCGTTCATCTTGGTGAACTAGTTCTTTAGCTCATTTTATGAGCGCAATGCCCACCTCTAGTACATAGTGGTGCACAAAAACATAAAGCACAGAGAACTACTATTCCTCCGAAAATTCATTGATGATCCGAACTGTGAATCGTGTCCAGGTGAATTGGAAACTGGTGCACAAACTCTTGCGTTGTCAACGGGTGGGCTTGTCCCGGGATTCGGGATAATATTTGTTGCTTGTCCCGGGAAATCGAATCAATTTGAATCGTTCTCCGAAAATACGACTTCAAGAAGCAAATGTTATTTATGCTTTCATCGAAAAGTGAGGATCACTTTTTAGAACAGATACTTCTGGAGTTTGAAAAGATGCGCTCGCTATCGGTTGACGTCGGTTTGATTGATTTAAAGCCGCCGAAAATGATTTCAAGATTTGGGCTAAACTAACCATGTAGCTCAAAAAGTGACAGCTCTTTCGCAATTACTTTCGAAAAATCAATCATTGCCGAATCAGTCTGGGACGGGTTGGCATATTTCTTTATAGCCGATTCCAGTTCTTCTCGCATGCTCGATGGTGTCGATCCTGAATCGTCATGCATACAGGACAATCCATCATTCAACTCGGCAGCATCATCATCGGTCTGTCTTTGGCAGTCTTGCAACAATCGAACTCCCAGTTCCTTGATGAACTTAATCATTTGCGTTTTCGCTGAGCTTTCCAGTTCTGCTGGCACTTGCGTTGACAACGGAAGACCTTGAAGGAACTTTAGCGCTGATATTATTTTCTTTTGGCGCCGTTCGTTGATACTCTTCGTGATTGCATCGAAGATGTCGTTTCCAACTCCAAAGTTGGAACTTTGGAGTTACTTTTCTTAAGCTTCGACTACAAGAAACTCAAGCTGCCTATGCAATGTAGCATCTCGTCTTTCCAATGCTTCCGAAGCGAGTCTGGTTGGCTCCTGAAGGTTTTTTGCAACCTCGAAATCACTGTCCAACATAAGACCTGAAAGGCCTATTTCGGAAAGTGTCTCTTTGATGCAATCAAAACCGCGAATATGAAGTGCTCCAGCATCGTTCCAGTCGAGTTCCAACGAGTTTTGATGTCCACACACAGTTGAAGTGGTTTATGTAACATTTTCGTGATTTTTTCTTGAAGCAGTGCATTCTCGAAAAAAATTCACGACTCTTCGAATACGTTTCAGAGACTCTTTAAATCGCGTGGTGTACAAGTCTATAATTGAAATAAATTAGCAGCTTTCTTTAATATGAACATGAACATTCAAATATATAAGAACCAACTTCATCATCGTAGTTATCACTATCCGAATTGTTGCTATCTGAATCCTAATTTTCAATTGGTACCGGTGGTTGATCCTTGTATAGGACATCGCAACCCCCCAAGTGAATCGCATGGTTGTAACACTGCTGATGAAGGTAATCCGACAATCTTCCAAACTTCGTCATCACTCGATCTCCGTGAGTCGTTGATGTTAAAATGTTTCCATCCTTAGTACCGACTTTCCAGACCATATGCTTGACCATTTCCATACCCTTTTTAGCAGGTAGTGATCCACGAATTTTTCCGAGACCCTGGTTGTAGAATGATCCGTCAGTGAAATGGGCATTCACGTTTAAGTAGCGCTTAGACTTGTCCACTCATCCAAAGTGCGACTAACCAGTTCACCGCTATCGATACGCTTCACTATTTCATCCCGCGTTTGCTGCTGAGCATATCCATAGTATTCGGCCACCAGCTTCATGACAGATGTATTCGACGTTGGCAGAGAATATCCACGATCTGCGATCGATTGTCTGATGAACTTACTATTGGTGATTGCATTGATCAAAAATTCGTACTCTGCTGCCAGCCGAGCTACAATTTCCGCCAGTGACTGACGTTTAACGAACTTGAGCATAGATACTTGTTTCACTGGGACATTCGGTGTGGATGATTTTACTTTCGCAGCAGACTCACTAGGATTTGTGAAGGGTTTGGAATCGTGTTTGTTCTTCATGTGCCAGAGCAAGCCACTGGTCGAAGAGCCCTTGCACGACCAAATTTGCATCGTGCTTTTTCTTTGTATTCGCAATTCTATCGAAGTGTTTCCAAATTTCAGCCATGCCTTCAAATTAATTGGATGAAGGTTATATTCGCACACATTTTGTATTACTACTTACTTAAATGTAACGGCTATCCGAAATTATTCAATGATCATAGAAGCAGTAATCAGTGAATGGAAACAATGTTTTGAATGGATATGACAACTTGTGGCACGCGCGCGTGTGTGCGTGTTAAATGTGTAGGCAAAAATGCGAATGCCTATGCATTTTCGTGAATGATGTATAACATCGATGTAGGTACAGTAAATATGTATGTTGGCGTTGTATGGGTTATATTGAATGCGCGTAAACGGTACACTGAAATTTATTGGGAAGTATGAAAGCGAAAAAATATGTAAGAAATGTGTGTTCCGGGAGTCCCGGGATTTTCGGGACGGTAAAAAATCTTATCCCGGGATTTGGGAATCTCGAATTTTTCAAGATCCCGGGATTTTTTGTCCCAGGATATCCCGGGTTGAAACCTCTCAGGAAGACAGGCCAGTCTGGCATGTTTAACTAAAAGAAATCGTAGGACAGGAACCTAGTCTAGCTAGATATGAACCAGAAGACTTTTTTTACTCAAATGTCAGGAATCTAAGCAGAAGATCTGTTGTTGTTCAACAACTTACAAAATTCTTTATCTATGTATTAGAAACTCTCGCAAACACATTAGATGTAAATAGCTTTAGATTTTACTTGACTAATAGCAAAAAAAGACTTTACAATATAAATTGTATAAATGTCCTGGCTCATTGACTTAGCACCAACTTGGAGAGACTTGGTCCTATACCAAATGATTTCATTATCTCTAATCGGCTCAACCAATCGCAATGATTTGTGATATAGTTGGCTTAATTTTATAATGTGAGATAACTCAATGCAGACGTCTTCCAAATTTAACAGATCGACAGGCAATCGGTGGAGGCACTTGGTACCACATAGCAAGATGCTTCGAGACGGACCGGAAGACTTGATGAGCTACCTTCCTCCATCGTAGCATAGGGTTTATTTATATATCGTTTAACGAAACGTCAGGAAAACTCGAAAACAGTTCATAATGCCTGAATGTTAGTGCGATGACAAAATATGTTGTGACACCATTGGGCGATAACTCCAATTCACACACGCCCAACAAGCTCGAATAACTAGAAAATGAGAAGAAATATTAGTAATTTCCATTTAATTTCAACTACCTTTATTGCTTTTCTTGCACATTTTAGACAAAACACGCGTATCTGTATTTCGTCTACAATGTGCAGACTTCTTCAGTGTCGTGTACTAATACTCAAGTACTATTACACGACACTGATGAAATCTCTAGTTACAGGTATTCCACTAAACAGCTCAGATGCACCAGAATTCATGCTCAAAAAAGTTTGTTTCTCATCAGGTTTCATTAGGATTCAAATAATGACTCAAAACAAGCAAACACTTCACATTATTTCATGTTGAATCTATTAATCCTGGCTCTCTCCTAGTGAACAACAAGTTAGCAATCCACTGATCCGAGCTAACCAGCAGAACCGAAAATTTCACCGCCATTAAAATTAAAACCGTTGTGGTACTTCGCCTTAAATAACACGCATAATACGTGCTAATCGCGCTATATTCCACTGTTCTGCTGCTAAAGCCGGCATCTTCACCACCATCCACCCACAGACGACGCCACCGCCACCGACGACGACGACGACGACGACGGTGACGCGACGGCATCGATGTTGCCGCTAATGAGCAGCATTCGAAAAATTTCCCGTTCGCCTAACTGATTGCATGTTTACTGTTGATGACGTGTTCTTATCTGCTCGCGTACCGTTTAGCTTGGCATTTGGAGCGTTTGCCTTGCGTTGTTTAATTTCCAACCCCTTCAGGAAAAGCGTCTCGTTTCCCGCCTCCGATTCAGCTAATCATCCCATCTCTTCGCGCTTTCACACGCTTTGCCGAGCAACACGTGGGAGATTTGAATAGGAAACGATGGTTTTCGAACAACACGTTTAATTAACTATTTTTCAATCGTCAGTTACATTATAGTTACAACGCGATGTTCTATCAGAGAGGCAGTCGATAAATTGGTTCTGATAAATGGAAACCTGCGTGTGTTCGACGAACCGCGCCAAGGAGAGGAAGGTGAAATGATTTGCATTCGACATCAACAACTTTTCGCTAGTTGCTTTTTCGAGTTCGGCGCTGCTTGGCAAGCTAGCAATGTATATTTAGTCTTGCCTATAAACGCCACTCGGTAACAATGCGAAGCAAAAGTGTTAAGCGGTTTTAATTAAAACTAATATAAATAAAATCATTATGCCAATGGTTCCCACGCAGCCGCGTGTTTTCGGAGAATTGTCAAAACATCGACAGGCAACCGCTGCTGGAGTGTACTTGAACGGCGTACTTTGAGTGGCTGGTTGATTTGAGGCACGAACCTCGACGATACGGCAAATCAGTCCGGGGCGTTGTCAGGAAGGGCAGGTGCTCGATGTGATAGTGTTTAGGTGTTTAATTTTTGAATTCTTAGTTTTGCGGAAGAAGGTCTCAAGGTACTCAAACATCGCGTTGAACAGACCGTAAAAGACAACCTTCAGCCGAAGTTAATTCATCAGCTGTAAGTGATCCTGTAACAATTGGTTGTCTGTGGAGTTTTCGACGACAATTGGCAGGAAAACGTATTGCAAAGGCGACAACGTTGAGCAGGCGCTGGAGAAGTAACTGGAATCTATTATAGGCTCGTACGGAGAGTGATACGCAACCAAGTTGAGTCGAAGTTCTTCTTCTGTGGAGATACCTTTTGAAGGTTGCTGTGCTGAAATCTGGACCTTTAAACCATCTGCTTTTAGGTGTGAGATCCGGTCTAGAGCTCCACTTGGTACCGTCGTCCGCTACGTTCATTTTGGAAGGCACCCCGTGCCACTCGTTTGCTTCTGAAGTTGCCAAAATTTCGCTAACATGGAATGCGACGTATTGTGTGTACCGGCGGTTGTCTGAATTCAGCCAGCAGACGTCACGAGCGTCTGTCCAGTAGCAGTTTCTGGTTATTTTGTAGGACAGAGCATCAATTAATGTTAAAGCCAGCCTTACGCCGACAACTGCAGCTTGAAGTTCCAAGCGTGGGATCGATACGAATTTTAGAGGTGCTACTCTGGTCTTAGCTGCAACGATGGAGCAGTCGATTGCTCCCTTTCTGATGAACCGTAAGAAAGCTACAGCAGCTATTCCACTTTCGCTGGCATCGACGAATGTATGGAGTTTCACTTCCTCATCTGAGCCTCGGGAAGTCGACCGGTAGCATCTTGGGATTTGAACTTCCTCCACCTGCGGCAGCAACTTGAGCCACAGCTGCCATTTTGTGAACGCACTATCAGATATCTCCGCGTCCCACTGCACACCAGATCGCCATACTTCTTGCAACAGGATCTTCAAGAACATGAGGATGTGAGCGATTAGACCAAGAGGGTCGAATATCGACATCAGCACCCGCAGAACCTCTCGTTTTGTGGGGCGTCGGTGGCCCTCCAAAAGCGCACGACCGTATCGGTTCCACCCAACCTTATATGTAAAGGTGTCAGATGGGGTGCACCACCACATCCCCAAGACCTTTTCGGTGCTGATTTCTGGTGACAGTTCCAAGTCTTTTTCTTCTACTCCTTTCTCGTTGAGGGCACTTAGGACTGCCGGCGAATTACTATTCGAATTTAGAATTTCGAATCCGCCTTGCTGAGAACGTGCTTCACTTCCCTCGCTAATTGCACTGCTTCTTCTTCGGTGTCCAGGCTAACGAGTATATCATCCACGTAATGCTTCTTCAGTATTACTTCAGCAGCCTTCGGATACTCTCTCGCATGACGCTCTGCATTGATGTTTTTTACAAACTGCGCACAGCTGGGTGAGCAGCACGCACCAAAAGTCATCACTTGCATCACGTAGATCACAAGTTCTCCTCTCTCGTTACACCGCAGAAAACGCTGGCATTGTTGATCCTCAACCAGTATGTGTACTTGGTGGAACATTTGTCGTAGGTCCCTGATAAGGCCTACTCGTTTTTCTCGGAATTGTAGCAATATGGCCAGTAATGAACAGAGGTGGTCTGGGCCCTTCAGTAGGGCAGAATTTAACGATACACCAAAGGCGCATGCTGCACAATCCCAAACGAGTCTGGCTTTCCCTGGCTTATTCGGATTTACGACCAGGAATACAGGCAGATACCACACTCGTTTATGTCGCCTTCTGAGTTCATTCGCCGAGAGCCTTCGAGCATAACCTTTGGTAACATAGTCCGCTATCATTCGGTGCAATGTTTCTGCTAGCGCTGGTTCTTTGATTAGGCACTTCTGAAGGCATTGATGTCTATGCAAGGCCATTGCGTAGTTGTCAGGTAAACGGACACTGTCATGGCGCCATAGGAGTCCCGTCGTGTAGCGTTCACCATCATAAGCTGTCAGTTGATTCAAGAGATCTTGCGCGCGCTGATCTTCGGACGAAAGAAGAAGTTTACTTGGTTTCGTAATTCCAGGACTCTCTAGAGAAAAATGCTGTTTTACTGCTTGATGTAAATCATTGTCACTCGTTCGGTCACACGCGCTTACATGGAAGGTATAGTGAACAAGGTCACTTGGGTTGTCTGGATTGCCTCCACCACATACCGACCAGCCCAACCGGGTTTTAACCGCCACCGGCTCTCCTTCGTTCCCTTCTCTACTCTTCAACACAAGACTGACCTGCACGTGCTTCATACCGATAAGAATTCTTGGCCGTGCATCGAATTAGGAGTCAATTGGCAGCCCGTTCAGATAGGAATGCCGATTTCTCAATAGTCGATGGACGACTAGAGGTTTTACTAGAGAAATTTTCGAGCAAATATATTACAATTCTTACCATCACTCTAACTGCACAAACATATAGGGTATGTGTCCCTTGACTCAGCCTATTATGCAACCAGCGATCACATTTTTCATTATAACTCATAAAATTTTTAGGCTGTAAGCGAGATTTAACTATTTATATTTATAACAGACTATTTAGATTTATAACACTTGCAAAAATAAGTTTAATAAGACATTTGGTAGCATGTATCACTAAAAGTTACACAACAATTTTTATAATGCCATAAACTTTCGAGGGAAATGGATTTAATGTCGGTCTATAAGCACCAAATTGGGTCTATTCATGGATGCAACTTCGTCCCATTCGATGGATTTATTACTAAATGCAGTCCTTGTACGGTTTTTTTTCTAATTTTATGAATTAAGGTATTGTAAGCTGTACTGGATTTACTTAATACAACATTTCACAACACAAACTAAAGTAAAACTGCCTCGAAACACTTAAATGATGTTCATATATGATTTATCAGCCATTCAATAATGAAAACATTATAATTCACTATACAATGATTTTGTCTCTACGATTTGTGTTTGGATGAGCCCCTTGAATATAAACAACCGCAAATTCATGTATTTTCATTTGCAATTTTACCAATAACAACCTTTTTACTACGTTTTGATACAACAGGCCATAGTTGGGAACATACAAAAAAATATGTACCCAACGTTGGGTCTACGATTTTCTTGTAAAATCATTGTTATTTTAGCTATGTGAACAGTTAGTTTGTAACGTGTAACTATTTTCTGCACATCCAGACTGCATTACTTGCTTTATCGATTCAATTAAGCCAAATTTAGATCACTTGGAGTCGTGTAGATCATCTGTTCAGCTTAACCAGTGAAGTCACGATGCCCCAAAAGTTCAAGAAACCGAAAACTACGCGGAAGTGAACAACTATAAGATAATTAACATTGTCTCAATTGCTTCGGATTTATTTATTTATTTATTGTCGTCAATCATAAGTAGACCGTTTGTTACATTTTTTTTCCTAATTCTAGTTATAATCGAAGATATAAAATACACAATATTAGACTAAGCAGCGCCTGGTTCACAATATTCATATGGCGTGTTCTTCTTTAGCGTATAGCATTGAAGTATTGCTTCAATTTGGATTTTGTAATTGTAAATTCAATTGAATCGCTATGTAAATTGTAGGTAGCCATCGTCTGATTCAGAGGTCCAAATTTAGCGTAGTTTGTGCGATAGTGATTTGTGATAAAAATATTTCGATTGCGCAGTTGCCGGGAGGGTATGTAAAAATTTAATTTTGATAATAGCTCTGCTGAATCAATGCGATGCGAAACAATGCCATTAACAAACGAAATCCTTGCAAACTCTCGACGTTGTTTTAATGTTTGCATACTGATAAGCCTACAGCGAGCTTCATAGGGTGGGAGAGGAAATCTTTCCCAACCTAATTTACGTAATGCAAACAATAAAAACTGTTTTTGTACAGACTCTATTCGCTCTTCATGGATAACTGAAAAAGGTGACCAGACTACACTACAATATTCCAGTATTGACCTCACATAAGCAATGTATAATGTTTTAATTGTGTAAGGGTCGTTGAAACTATGACTAAAGCGTTTTATAAATGCCAGCATGTTATTAGCTCTGTTAATTATTGTATTGTAGTGGTCAATGAATGTTAGTTTCGAATCCAGCATAACTCCTAAATCACGAATTCTTATGCACTTTCCTACAGACTGATTTCCTAGAGTAATCATAATGTCAGGTATGTCTTGTTTTCTGCTAAATGCTATCGCATTACATTTTTGAACATTTAATTTTAAAAGGCTTTTGTTACACCAAGTATAGAAAATATGTATTTCTTCTTGAAATATCTTGTAATCTTCTTTGCTTCTTATTTCTAGGAAGAGCTTTATATCGTCGGCATATATTAAGACTTTTACAGTTTTAAGAATGAATGAAATATCGTTTACGAAAAGAATAAACAAAAGAGGGCCTAGATGGGATCCTTGGGGGACACCTGAGGAAACTTGAATAGGATTTGATTTCTTTCCTTTAAATCTTACTATTTGTTGTCGATTAGTAAGGTAACATTTGAGCCATTTGAGAAGACTTGGCTCAATACCCAGTTTTTGTAATTTGAATAGTAGCATGGGAATGTCAATCCGATCAAATGCCTTACTGAAATCTGTATAGAGAGCTTCTACGTGGTTTCCGTTATCCATTGCAACTAACGTGTAGTTAACGAATTCTAGTAAGTTTGTATTAGTTGAACGTCCTTTGTAGAACCCATGTTGATTGTTAGTAATCCTGTTTTTGATTTGATAGAACAGCTTTTCATTAACTATTGCTTCAAAAAGCTTAGGAATGCATGAAATAATGGCAACTCCACGGTAATTGCGTATGTCAGATTTTTTGCCGTTTTTAAATATTGGGACTAGATAGGAGCTCTTCCATGATTTTGGAAAAATGCCGGATTCAAGCGACTTATTGAAAAGCCAAAACAATGGAGTTGTGAATTCTAACGCTAAGTTTTTAAAAATACAGGTGGAATACCGTCAGGTCCACATCCTTTCGATACATCTAATTTATTCAAAGCTTCTCTAATGTCTTGTACATTCAAGCTGTTGACACTAACATCATTAGCAAATTCTGGGAAGAAATCAAAATACTCGCGATCACGATCTTCTTCCGAAAATGTGGTATAGATTTCTTGGAAAAACTTGCAAATAAGTTGCAAATTTTTTCTGAGTTATCACCAACATTTTCGTTCAGATGCATTTTGGATGGAAAATTGTCCGATTTCAATTTAGTTTTCACGTAGCTAAAGAATTTTTTTGGACAACATTTTATTTCACGTTCAGTTTTCGAATTGTACTCCTCAAAAGCAATGTCAATAGCTGGATTAAGTTGATCGCAAATGTTCAAATAGGTGATCAGATTATCGTTACTATTATAGTTTTTATAAATTTTGTGAGCTTTTTGTTTGCGGTTTTTAAGTTGTTTTATTTCTTGGTTATACCAAACCGGATGCTTTGAATTGTTTTGCCGCCTTATTTTTTTCACAGGTACGTGTTCGTGTATAATTTCAAATAGTAATTTATAAAAGACATCTACTGACGTCTCGATACTTTCCTCGTTTCTAAAAATCGTTTGCCAATCTATTCTGTTTAGCCTATGCTTAATGTTTTCATAATTTGCCGAGTGATATTGGAAGATTTCTTCGTACTCGCAGTCGTCGGGTCTTTTGCTTTCAAGTACAAATATAGATAACTCAATAGCGGTGTGAAACGCTTCATTTTTCCATAATGGAGTAACTGATTCGGTCACACAGAAGTCTACATCTATCATGCTAATAGAAACATGATTTTGTTGATTATCACTAAATTAATAACACATTTGGTACATAGGCCGAATGAAGGAGCTAGGCTAACATTACATCCCATTACCCTATTAAGCCTTATTTATGTCCGCTTTTGGTATTACCTGTTCAATTTTTATAAAATTATCAAGATGATCTGTCAGATTTGAAACAAGTATGCTTTGAGTTATTTGTAATCTGAGAACTATATCGCAATTTGTTGAGGTGATTTGAGTTGAATTCTTTGGGTATAGGAAAGTCTTATCTGGTTGGTATAAAACAGATGAACCAGGAAATCAATAGAAGCATATTGTTGTCAGCAGGCTTGACATTTTTCTAGATACTCTTATGTCACAAAAAACTTCAATCATTATAAGAGGTGGATAAGAATAGATAACTATTTATAACGTTCAACTTTCTTGATGCAAATATTGTTTCTAGTAATAAACTACTTTGTTAAATAGAGTTGAACAAATTAAAAGTACTATAATTATTGTTTTTGTATTCACCATACGCGGAATAACAAATTATTATGATTTTTAGATTTTTAGAAATATTTTCTCATCATCATGAGGCTCTCGAAGTGGATAACTATTTTGCTCCTTCCCTTGCCTACTCAGCACTTGGGTAGCGTGGTAAAAGAATGTGTGTTTGATCGAGTAATACTTTTCAAACAGCCCTTCGCTCAAGTTCAACTACTTATGTTAAGTTTTTCACAGCCTCCAATACACGAACGGAACTATCAACACTTTCTCTCCATATGTTTCGTTCTAGCCAAATTATTGTCCACTCATAGAGCCTCGTGGAGATGAGACAATATTTCCTACTAAAAATCATAATAAAAGAAAATCACTATGACAAACCACAAACCAAAAAAATCATTGGTGCTAAAATCGCCACCGCACGCAACTGTGCGCTGAGATATAGGGCTTATTTTGCCCCAGTTCCCTATTTTATCTTAAAGTAAAAATGACATCGATCCGTCACACTTAATGAAACTGTGCATTAAACGAGCAGTGTACTATATATTAAGTGCACTAAATATATAGAGAGTGATTCTTTACTGTTAGACTTCGGAATTCAACATCGTATAAGTAAAACCAATTGTTCTGGGCTCTTTCGGACCACTAAAAATAAATTTGTATTCGAGTATTGATGAGTTAGCTTTCATCCCTCCTCGGATTCGCTCCTTCTATCGTTCGCCATGACTATAGAAATATATTTTGCCGTGACTCTAAAGTGAACATTTTCATTGTTATTTTCGGTTTTAATTTAATCGATTCAGAATGTTTTCTAACCGTTAATTAGTTGAAATATACTTCAGAACCTGGAATGAACAAGGAGTAAATGACTTTCTTAATCAAAACTTATTAGTTCCTTAGGATATGATTAGGTAGAGTTTTGATTTGTGGATAAAAGTACTCAACTTAATATTTGTAGTCAAACGAGGTTCTTTGATAGAAAAGCTGCTTGGCTGGATTCGCCATTTGTGGTAGGGTACGGGACGGGTTTTAAGCAGTTTATTCAGCACCTGAGACATTTGATGAAGCTGTATGTAATCTATAATTAGAACTCCCAATATTTAGACATTAATCCCTCTGCTTACTTCTGGTCTATCGGCACATACCTTCAGCAACGAGCATAAGACTCAGAAAATTTCATAGCCATGGAATAAAATTCCCAATTTCAGGGACTTTATAAAAGCATGCGGATTGCTTTCCGATTAAAATATGTTTTCTTCTGCTCCGTACTCTGTACATAAACTAACAATATTGTATGGGTGCGATTCCGTGCATGTGTGCGAGGGCAAACTGAAATAGACCAGTTCACGATTTGCTGCAAACGTCAATTTCCTCAATCCGCTCTCGAAAACATTCAACCAAAACATGTCGATTTCTCCGATCACATACTCGTCTACTAGCAGGTTATGAGACGATTGTGTACCCGAACTTTGTCATTGATCTTCAAAATGGCAAAGTGTATTTCTTATTTCATTTATTCTCTCGCAAATGTTAGCCAAATTGATTGTGACGACAAACGGGATGCTTCGCTTAAAAACAAACAATTGCAAGAGACAGCAGGCGTCCCGAGGTTATGTTCATTTCACACATCAAGTTCCCCAAGCAGGTGCTGCTGTGGCTGACAATCAGCGAGAAAGGGATGTCTGGAACACGACCAGTGAACGGGGAAATTTATAGTACGATATGCCTGCCGAAAGTTGCGTCGTTCATCAAGAAACACCATAAGGGCAAAGCCGGATCTGGCGTCGGCCTTCTATCCGAAGTGATCGTTGGAGGAGATGGAGTGGCTGAATTTCGATGTGGTACTCAAGTCGGAGAATCCGCCCAACGTCCCCCAGCTGCATCCCATCGAGAATTTCTAGGCCAACCTGAAACGTAAGATCTACTCCAACAATTTTGTCGAGATCACGCTAATGTTTTTCTCGAATCCTGCTCATCGCAGCCCGTTTTGCCGTGTCGCTGCTCGTTCAAAATTCTCCTCGATGGGCTATCGTGTAAACACTGTTATGTCGTTTTCGGTAATTGTTTTTTTTTATTCAATCGGGTCGGATCTGGATCCGTACTGAATCCGACCCAACATCGATGAGGTTCGCTCTCAACTTTTTTCGAGGTCCAACCTGTGAAAGTATTTTGTTTATGCTTGTTTATGTTTATTTTTGGTACTAATGCCATCATACTGATTCGACTCTGGATCCGTTTTCGTTCGGTAATTGCGCGTCAGAGTCTGACCTGACCCAAATTTACAATCTAAAATGACATTTGAATAGACTTTTTTAAGGTGCCAAAAAAACCGGACCTTCTCAAAGTCCACAAATTCTGTGCGACCGTTCTCGGTCTGAAGCAAGGTTAATTGCTACAGATTCAGAACAGCAGAGCTCTCGATGTTGTTTTCGTGAAATGTTTTGACCAAGCGTTGCCACAACGAGTGTGCGAAGAACGCCACTGCATGGACAAGATTTCTGTGGACGGGAAAAATACCCACTCAAGATCACAGACCTTTCCGATGTGTCGGACCACAAAATCTCCGATTTCCTCGCACGGATGGCGCTGTCATCTCAGAGCGAGAACAGTGATGCGGATCCGAAATTAATTTCCCCGGCATTTCGACCGGCGTTCGTATTGAGAAGATGACAGTGAAACGGAATAACTAGTCGTAGGTCACCATCGACGGCGAAGTAACGAACGTGTCGTATCACGGGCAACTGCAAACATGCCGTTACTGCCGCAAAAACATTCACATCGGTTCGACATGCACTCAAAACAAGAAGCTGCTCGTACAGAAATCGAGATCAAAATAAACACAATCCGAATCGTTTCAGGTCTGAACCAAACGCAACAAACACCGAAATTGCCACGCCAGCTCTGTCCGTAGCGAACTCGGCCTAATCAGACAAAATACCCCACTGGCAACAGCTGTTGGTACCGGGAGCCATGACCGAACAAAACTTCCCTGCGTTAGCCTCTACCTCGGTGCTGGTATCGGACAGCGGGTTGTTGACACTCTGACGATTTCTTATTGACGTTATTTCTATACTATCCATTGCTTCCCACATTATCTTCCACAACGTTACAGTTGTACGAGGATTCGTTGGATATAATCACTCTTTGGAAAATTCTCCCCCTCGTGTCGCTCGGACACTGCTTCGATCTCCACTAATCTCTGCTTTGAATTCAGCATCTTCTCTGGCTTCAGGGCTAACATTAAGAACTGCAAGTTTACAAACGGGTCTTCGCAAAACTCCACTAGATGTCTCCACATCTGCCCGGCG
Organism: Aedes japonicus; assembly: GCA_034211315.2. Taxonomy (NCBI): domain Eukaryota; kingdom Metazoa; phylum Arthropoda; class Insecta; order Diptera; family Culicidae; genus Aedes; species Aedes japonicus. The sequence continues at coordinate 47,670 of JASCZW010007456.1, read as the reverse complement.
CACTACTCAATCTTTGCCTGTATAGGTGCGGATCACACATCCACGCTTCGAACGGTTTCGAACTCCTGCATTTGCGATCAGAACTAGCGCATTCTGCTTAATTGGCATGAAATCTTTGAACCATTTAGTGCGCAGAGAGATCATCGGCAGGTATTCTACGATCCAATGACGCCAAAACGCATCCAACATGTGATGTAACAGCCTCCAACTTCTCATTAGAGCATTCTTTTCGTCCACGGGTGCCTTGATTAGTTGTCGAACACCACTAGAACTAAGCATGACAACATTATTCGGTGTCTCCCGCTCTTCATTATCCAGAGGCAAGTACGTCAATGGCCGCGAGTTGACTATGTGCGCTACTTCGGACAACAATGTCAAGAAAGAATCGTCGTCTAGCTTTCGCGACGTAGGTAATGCTCCCAATGCTGTCTTCACTGATCGTACCATACGTTCCCAACACCCACCCATATTAGGGGCAGAGAGAGGTTTGAACCGCCATTTGGTGTTCACATCCGTGAAAGTACTGCTCATTGAAACGTTGATTTCCTGTATCTCGCATTCTAGCTCTCTACTAGCGCCAATAAAATTCGTACCGTTGTCCGTATAAATTTCCTGTGGTGTGTGAATGGCTTTCTTGTACGAGCCCGTTGTCAAAATGAAGACTATTTTTTGGTGTATTGCTCAAACTGTAAGACACGTGAACACCGCCACCCATCGCTTGACAGAACTACGTCCAACCATCCGAAATAATCGATTCCTACAAACGGCGCTGCCCGAATCTGAGGCAGTTGGCTCATTTTTTTGTGCAATTGGCTGTAACTTATACACACGGCACCACTGGGATCGCAGCGCTGCAGACCATACTTGGGTTCTCAACTTTGCAATGTGAAATCTCTGTCGTACTTCATTCATACTCGTTTCATTGTTTGCGTGGCGGAATTTGCTGTGATACCAATCCAGATGTAGATTGGTAATCCGATGACCTCGCGGTAGAATGATTTGGTATTTGGTGTCGTATGCGATGCAGTCGGCAACACCGCACACGAGCATCGCACAAGAAGCCTTGCGCGGAAGAGGACTATGACGAGCGAGATGGTGGTATGCAATCGTCATAATGCATGAGTTCGCTAGCTACCAAGTCGCCTCCATCAACCTCAACAACATCACGAACTGAACGAAAATGGACGCCCTTCGTTTGATGTTTCTACGGACATTAGATCTTAATATCGTGTTCCTGCAGGACGTTAAGAACGAGCAATTCTCACTCCTACAACGTTTTCTGTAATGTAGATCAAGCAAGAAGGGGAACGGCAATCTCACTTAACGATCACATACAGTTCTCATCTTTAGCGGAGTCTGGATGGCCGACTTATCGATACGAGAGTGCAGAATACCACGCTGTGTAATATTTACGCACCATCGGGGACAGCGGAAAGAAAGCGTTTTTCAACAACACGATCGCTTACTACCTTCGCCACAGGACTCAACACGTCATCCTCGCCGGTGATTTCAACTCCGAGCGACTCCACGCGTGCCAACACAAGACCGGCGCTACAAGCAGCCGTACAGCAGCTGCAGCTTCCCGACGTTTGGGTGAAGCTGTAGTTATCCCAGAACTCCCGCACTCACGTACGTCACTCACAATGCGGTATCCAGGCTGACCATCAATCTCGTGAAAGCACAAATGCTCACGTTGCAACGGCAGTTTGCGCAAAACTTCGTCCGCCTAAACGGGAGCCTATCAACTTTTCAGATAGGTGACCGGCGGCGGAAAAAAACCACGATAACAAGTCTGCAAAATGGACGAGGTGAACAAATCCAAGGTTCTTCTGCGATCAAGCAGCATATGTTCCGGTACTATAGGAACATGTACGCAGCGGAGTAAACGACGCAGATTGGTAAAGAGCGTTTTGAATTTGAGAGAGCTATACCCGAGAACGATGAAGTCAACGCAGCTCTGATGGAAGCGATTACCATCGACGAGTTGAAAAATGCCATCCGAACGTCGCAGAAGAGGAAATCACCGGGCACTGACAGACTTCCGGTGAAGTTCTACTTACGAACGTTTGATGTGATCTACAGGGATCTATATTTCGTAATCAATGAAGCCTTGACGAATGAGCTCCCTCGAGAACTATCCGATGGCACAATTGTGCTCGTCACAAAGCGAGGAGGAGATGGAATAGCGAGTGCATACCGACCGATCAGTTTGCTCAGCGTAGACTACAAAGAATGGGCATCTCTCTAAGCGCTTCCGCATAGAGTGGTCGGTTTTTCAGGGAGACCCTTTGTCGATGCTCCTCTTCGTTCTCTTTCTTTACCCTCTCCTCACCCGGATGGAGATCTTTGCGTTGTGTATGTTGATGAAGTCAATTGCAACATCTACACAAACGATATAACGGATCTTCCAGTTGTTCGATTATTTCGGAAGCGTGGCTGGGGAAAATTAAATTGGCAGAAAACAGTGGCTGTTGACGTAGGTTTCGTCAATTCATCAATGGGGAACCTCTGAAGGTACCGAATTGGCTGATCAGCCAAGTTAAACTTAGATGCTTTGGTATCTAGGACCTCGTAACTTATAAGGTCGCATAGAACGCGTTCACTCAACCTGCCGCAGAAGGTAGTAATGCTGAACACTTTCATCACAGTGAAGGTGTTTTTTTTTCAGAAGGGATGGAAAATCTGCTAACAGACTCCTGAAGAACTTACGCATCCACTATGTCACATGTACATAGGTCTTTAGTAGTTAGCTTTGCCGACCTGACAATGATTCAATCGAGAAGCTCATGGATCCAAGCAGGGCTCGGGACTTCCGTGGAAGATCGTCCGTGATCTTCCTAACCGACCACTAACGATACCTGTCGAACCTCGCGTCATATGGTCCTTGCTCCGATCGAGAAAGCCAAGGGCAGGACCGGGATTGGAACGTCTGGGACCGGCTTCCTCCGTCGTAGTTCGTTTAGTGGTTACGTGGAGCTTAACGTTTCCAGGGTGCACCGTGGGGAGACGAATTACTTCCACACCCCACAGCGAAGGTGTGGTACCTTTCGTCTGTAATTTCACCACAATGTGCTCATACGGCGAAGTTCACTTCGATGATGGGCACGTTCTTGTTTCGAGGACTGCCTGCCCAAATTGCAATGCATCAGTTGGCGCATATCAGAGAGCAAGGCAGACTTCAACTATAATTGCCGGCGATCAAATGTAAGGCGCTTCTCATCTACCGTCATCTGCAAGATAAAGATTCCCTTCCCTTCCATCATTCATCATCACCTTCTCTTTCAAAATAATTCTCCTCCCATCAAGCTCTCTTGTCTCAAACTCCTTTCTCGGTGAATTCCCTTATTTCCTCACCACATCCAACAAAACTCCTCCAGCGATTAAGTACACCGTTTTTATTCGGATCTAACGAACCTGCCAAGAGAAGAAAGGAATCATCCGGGTCAAAACTGGAAGAAAATCTCTTCTCTATCTACTCGATCCCTATTTGCTTAAGATCGAAAAGAAGGAACACCGCAGCTTATTTCACTTCATTGGTCGCGCAATTGTCAGCACTGTTGGGTGCCCACCATCAAGACTTTGCAACACAGGTTCAGCAAGTGTCCTCGAGTAGCAGCAGCATGGACATAAATTAAGAGGACATTGAAGACGACTCTCGGCGGGTGGCAGAGACTTTCTTCCGGTGAATTTTTGAGGCCAGTTCTGGCTAACATGAATGCAGCAACAAAAAATGTTATTTTAAAATCGATAATAATATACATCAACTTTGTTAAAAGTAATGCTAATAATAAAGGGTGTTCCGATCAAAATTCGGTCAATCAGTAATGTGTGTGAGTCGACCAAAGTTTTTATTAGTTATTCAAATTATTTTTCCTTTTCAAGTTCAGTTAATACGAAATACAGGAGAAATAGTCAGCTAAGCTTCCTTTTTACCGAATGCGAATTGCCGGGTCTTTCGTTTAACACCTGCCATCAGATTTTGAACAGTCTCCTTGTCCACTTATTCGCCGCAAAACGTCAGTTTGCCTTCAACTACTTCTCGCTTTCAGTAGCTTTTTGAGTCTTCTTAAGGTTCCGCTTCACGATAGCCCAATATTGTTCGATTGGGTGGAGCTCTAGCGTGTTGAGAGGATTCTTGTCCTTGGGGACTACGTTGTTGGCAGCGTACCACTCCATGGCCTTTTATTCGTAATGGCAAGATGCCAAATCCGGCCAAAATAGAACGGAACAGTTGTGTCGCTTCAGGAAAGGCAGCAGACATTTTTGTATGCACTCGCTCAGATAAATTTCCTGGTTGACGATTCCGATCGCAACGTAAACGTTGCTTTTCAAGCCACATGTACAGATGGCCTGCCACACCAGATATTTCTTCCCGAACTTTGACAGTTTAATGTGCTTGAAAATATCTGCCACCCTTCTCCGTCCGGTTGCCGTAAAAAATTCTTGTCCAAGAAGCTGTTTAAAGTCTGCCTTGACGTAAGTTTCATCTTCCTGTACCACGCAATCAAACTTCGTCAGCATCTTTGTGTACAACTTTCGTGATCGTGCTTTGGCCGCCATATTTTGTTTATCGACGCGATTTGGAGTCACCATTTTCTTGTAAGTCAACAGTCCAGCTCGTATTTAAGCTCTATCCACGGTTGAAGGCGCCACTCCCAGCTTCTTTGCGACATCTTGGACGGAGAGGTTGGGGTTCCGCTTGAAACAGCGGGAAACTCTTTTTGTCGCCACTGTGGCCTCCGGCTTTCGATTTCCGCCTGATCCAGCTTTCCTCGCTGTCGACAAACGTTCACCGAACACTTTAATACGTTGGTAACAGTTGATTTAGCCACAGTCAACAATTTCACAGTCAACCATTTTTAATGCACGATGAAAGGAAATGCGTCAAGTTTAAGTCGACCAAATTATGATCGAAACACGCTTTAGTATCGATTCAGGTGAGTTAGACTTTCAGGTGATTCAGGTGAGTTAGACTTTATTAACTCTAGATTTTTTCAACTAGCGTTTGATGTGTTATATATGTACAGATATAAGTGAACGATATTTTACCTAGTCAAAAAAAAAACCCTTAGCATAAAGGAAAATCAGTGATATACTCTTATCCAACCGCCTCGAATGCTGCCTGGCTCCACCTATGGGTGTCTGTTCGCCAGAACAATCGATCTTTTAATTAGCTATCGTAAAGAAGACGTGCTCGGAAAACGCTTATCAGAAATGGCGCCACATCACAATGCTGGGAAGGATAGGTTTAGGAGTCGGGAATAGAGGCGCGTTTAGAAATCGATCCCACTGCTCGTTACTGACCCCCCTTCCCTCATCCCATCTCAAATCCCGAAATCGTTTCCGCTGAATTATAGTTTGCTGTAAAGTTGTGTCGAGAGTCTCACCAATTCGTTTCACAATTAAGTCATAAAAATACATATTGTAATGAAAAATCTGATAACCTCACAATGATGGGCATTCGGTATAGTTATTCACGCGAGTGCAATTAAAAATTCGAGAATGAAAAATGTTTCTTAAAGCTTCTGTCAGCAACGGAAAATAAAATAAACTTTCAACCAGCATCTTCTGCTAACCGGAAAATGATTGATGGCTCCTGTCAACTGAGATCAGCGGAAAACTGCCATCCGTGCAATAATGATGATAACATGAGTGACAATTTTTCCATCTGCCGATCAAGTGTCAGAATATGTCCGGATGTTTGAAGTACACGCTCGATTAAACAAGAACTGGATTTTGCTAAGTGACAACAACCTAGACCTGCATGCGCCACATGTTTGAATTTTTAATTTCCAATTCACACCCCTATTTGCATGTAAATTGCTGCCTGATGGAGACGCACGATTGTATGTTCAAGATCCCACATGCTGGGAGCAATTTCTCGCAAAACACTTACATGGGTAATTGCACCACCCCATTCAGTCGGCTACATTAGCTGCCTCATCGAATCGACGTGGCTGGTATTGCCTCGGGCTATCTCATTCATAAATCGATTTCCTTAAACGTCGAACTACACTCTTGCAGTGCTCACATCGACAATAACCGATATGAGCCTGCTGTTAATGGATTGTGCGAAAAAAAAAGAATACATGCCGCAACGACGAAAGCGCAGTCGATCGCAATTCTCCCGCTTGAATGGTTCACAATGACGACGCCGACGACGCCGACGACGGTGGATGACGTCAAGTGCAATTGCATGAGGCCCAACCGGCCGGCAGTCGGTGGAGGCACAAGCGGGGTCGCATTAGCATTAGCACAGTTGAAATGCATTGCGGCAGAGGTGGCCTCCCAAAGGTAGTAAACATGCACGCAGTTTTCGTTGCATGCGGGACGTAGTTATTTGAATTCAATGAGCTGTTTCGACGGTTTGTGTGTCGGTCGGCATTGGTGCAAAAGTGGGGGTTTTTGCAGTATTTTTACTGGAACTTTCTTTTAGCCAATTATTTAGCGATGTTCATAAATGCTAAAACATTGGACTATTCTTTTCGGGGCACCACAATTTCAAGCAAAGAGTCAATTTTACAGCATACAAGAGCCTGTAATAGGAAAGATACCAAATTTCGTCTATTTGACAGGTCTCCTGCTCAATTGAAATTTGCAAGGCTTTGACAGATGATCCACTTGTCGCTTCTTTTCTAGTGCAGGCTCTTTAAAAATTATAACTTTCATTATACTCGGCTACGTACTACAGGGTGCGGCAAAAAATAATGCGAAAGTGTTCAAACTTGAGTATTGGGTTAATTCGTGTATCTAGTGACTAATTTCCGTCGAAAGTGTATTCATTTATGTTTACTTTCAAGTGCTACATCCCATCATTCTATTTGTTTTATTGCAAATTCGTCAAAATGTTCGCGAAAGAAGTGATCACCGGTTTGTTACTCGCCCAAAAGAAGACGAAAGAGATTGCCAAGGTGGTAGGGTGCCATTTGGCAACAGTTTACCGCATAAAAAAATCCCTGCAGGATGGTCCTAAGCAGCGGAAGCCGGCAAGCGGACGTCCGCGCTTTGCACGCACGCCAAACGTGATCAAATCGGTCCGTGCAAAAATTGCTCGCAACCCGGTGCGTTCCATCAGAAAACTTGCAAAGGAAGCCAATATTTCGGAGAAATCCATGCGGAGAATCATCAAAGAAGACCTGCAGGCATCTTCCAGAGCCAGAGTGAAACGCCACTTGATTACGGACCGGGTAAAGGAACTAAAGGGCGATACGGTCAAAATTTGGTCAATATCAACTTGACGTATTTCTTTCAATTTTGCATTTAAAAAACCTGAACACCCCTCATTTTGAAGGTGTGTGTGTGTAGAATGTTGCTCGTATTTTGATTTTGGAATTCACTCTTCAGTTGTCAAAATGCCGTCCAAGCAAGAAGAGCAGCGTATCAAAATTTTGCTCGCACATCGCGAAAATCTGAGCTACTCGCACGCAAAGTTGGCAAAATCGCTAAAAGTTGCCAAATCAACCGTTACAAATGTAATTAAAGTGTTTGGGGAACGTTTGTCGACAGCCAGGAAGTCTGGATCGGGGGGAAATCGAAAACCGGAAGCCGCTGAAACGACAAAGAGAGTTGCCGGTAGTTTCAAGCGAAACCCTAACCTATCTCTCCGAGATGCCGCAAATAAGCTGGGTGTGTCGTCTACAACCGTGCATCGAGCCAAAAAACGAGCCGGACTATCGACTTACAAGAAGGTAGTGACTCCAAATCGCGATGATAAACAAAATACGACGGCCAAGCGCGATCCCGGAGGCTGTACACGACGATGCTGACGAAGTTTGACTGCGTGGTAATGGACGACGAAACCTACGCCAAAGCCGACTACAAGCAGCTTCCGGGACAGGAGTTTTATACGGCAAAAGGAAGGGAAAGGTAGCAGATATTTTCAAGCACACGAAACTGTCAAAGTTTGCAAAGAAATATCTGGTTTGGCAAGCCATCTGTACCTGTGGCTTGAAAAGCAGCATTTTCATAGCTTCCGGGACTGTCAACCAAGAAATTTACGTGAAAGAGTGTTTGAATAAACGTCTGCTGGCTTTCCTGAAGAAACACGGTTGTTCCGTACTGTTTTGGCCGGATTTGGCATCTTGCCATTACGGTAAAAAGGCCATGGAGTGGTACGCCGCCAACAACGTGCAGGTGGTTCCCAAGGACAAGAACCCTCCCAACACGCCAGAGCTCCGCCCAATTGAGAAATACTGGGCTATTGTCAAGCGGAACCTAAAGAAGACCAAAAAAACTGCTAAGGACGAGCAGCAGTTCAAGGCAAACTGGCTTTCTGCGGCGAAGAAGGTGGACAAGGTGGCTGTACAAAATCTGATGGCAGGGGTCAAGCGTAAGGCCCGGCAATTCGGATTTGGAAATGCCGAAGCCTAACTGAATATTTTTCCTGAATTTTATACTAATTGAACTTGAAAAGGAAATTTATTTGATTTTTTAAATAAACGATTTCACCGATTTACACGCGTTTTCCCATGACCAAATTTTGACCGTATCACCCTTTACGAGTGACTCGTTCCAAGAGATTGCTTTCCTTATTGAAGAAGGAAAACATGAGAATCCTGTTCTCCGACGAAAAGCTTTTCAGCATCGATGCTGTGGCCAACAGTCGCACGGACCGGATCATTTCACCGTAGAAATTAGAGAACGTTTCGGAAAAAGTTAAATTCTAATTTCAAATCAAACATCCGGCTGGTGTCATGATGTTTGGCTTGGTGGCGTCCAACGGTTTGAAAATGCTGCCTGTTTTCATTGATGCTGGAGTTAAAACCAATACCGAAGTGTATATCGGTGACCAAGTGCTTTCCTCGGTGAAGCCTCGTTGAAGGTTTTTTACTTCCATTACTCTCTTTCAGTGGAATTGCAATCTGATGGAGAAGCACCGGAACCAACACACGAAAACGAAGACTATAAGGAAGCCATCATTGAATTCCTTGATGAGGAGTATGAGAATGTTCCAGAGCTAGCAGTATCGGAATGACTAGTGGGTTGGATGAGATCCCATCGAGTTCCACACCATCATCATCACCAGCTGAGGATCCAGCTCTCCCTGCTCCGGTCATTCGGGGAACAACTGTACACCCAAGAACAACTGCAACACCATAAAGAGGAAGACAACTCGGTTTATGCCAGCGATATTCAGAAACTGAAATGCACAACATGGAATCGCAGGTATTTAAATACCTTGAAACCATGCAGAGGGATAAGAAGGAACACATGTTGCGGAAACTTGAGCTTGGGAGAAAATGTTGATGATCGAAGAACAGAAACATGCAAATAAACCACTACAATCGCAGAACTACAGGGAAGTTCTTCAAAGTTCTTCAAAGAACCACAGGAAGGTTCTTCCGAGAAAGTCAGGAAAGTTCTTTTGCGAGTTTCAGGGAAGTTTTTCCGAGTTTTATTTATTAATTTTTATTATGTATTATTCGTTGTAATTCCTTTTTAATGGTGTCGGCTCGCAAGGCCCACAACCAACCCCACTATCTCGCAGGAGGACCATCGTGATGCTGCTGTTTAACAGTCCCAAGCATTACCAGGACTTTCGGCTTTTGTATTTAGAATCCTGTGCGCACTAACAAGACGGTGACTCAGCTGCTCCTTACATGGAAAAAAATACGTTCAAATGGGTGAAGGCTTGGACTGTTACCCTTATTTTTAAAAAGCTGGGTGGCTCGCTCTTGTCAGGGCTGCGATATTTCGGATATTTGTGGGTTTTTGTAAGAAACTCAACAGAGTTCAACAACTGCTCAGTCCCCTCACATCCCACAGAACAGTCCCCGCCGCTCGTAAGGAGCTACTTATTCGTGTATTCAGTAGCTGTTCATATCTGATGGAACCCCACTCGGAACCCCAGCCCCGTAGAGTTTTCACCTACTCTACGGTCTTCCCGGTCTTCCGAATACTTCAGGTAAATTCTTCCGAGAAGTTCAGGGAAATTCTTCTAAGAACTTCAGGGAAGTTCTTCTGAGAACTGCAGAGAAGATCTTCTGAGACCTTCAGGGAAGTTTTTCGAGAAATTCAGGGAAGCTCTTCCGACAACTTAGGGGAAGGTCTTCCGAATAATCTAAGGAAGTTCTTCCGAGAACTTCGGGGAAGTTATTCCGAAAATTTCAGGGAAATTCTTCCGAGAACTTAAGGAAATTATTCCGAGCACTTCAGGGAAGTTCTATCGAGAAGTTCAAAGAAGTTCTTCCGAGAACTTCCGGGTTATTTTTTCTAAGATTTTCAGGGAAGCACTTTTCAAAACATCACGGAAATACTTCCCAAAACTTCAGGGAAGTTCATCCGAGAACATCAAAGATGCTCTTCCAAGAACTTAAGTAGAGTTCTTCCGAGAGCATCAGGAAAGTTCTTCCTAGTGAAGTTGTTCGGATAACTTTAGAAAAGTTCCTTAGGAAGGTCTTCAGGGAAATTTAGATAATTTCTTCAGAGAACTTTAGGAAAGATCTTCAGAGAACTATAAGAAAGTTCTTCAGAAGAAGGAAAATCTTTCTTAAAAGTCAGGGAAGTTCTTAGTTAAAAATCAGGGAAGTTTCTCCTAAAATTTGCCCTGAAGTTCTCTGGAGAGGTTTTCTCGGGAGAAGTTCATTGAAGTTCTTGCGGAAGAACTTCCCTGTAGTTTTATTGTAGTCCTTGGAAGAACTTCGTTGAAATTTTAGTAAGAACTTCCCTGAAATTCTCGGATGTACTTTCTTGATGTTCAGTGAAGTCATTACCTGAAGTTCTATGAAGATCTTCCCTGAAGTTTTGTGAAGATCCTCCCTTAAGTTCGCCGAAGAATTACCCTAAAATTCTCGATAAAACTTCACCTAAGTTCTTGGATGAGTGTCACAAGATCTACGAAGAGGGTTGCAAAATGATAAGTCGCAACAGAGCGCGCGTCCCCGCAACATAGCTCTGGTTCTCACAAATTCCTTCCTCACGCTACCACGGGTCAAGAGATGACAAAGACCGCCAGCTAAGGGTTGCGCACTTAGCTGGTAGTGCAGCCTGGGCACTGTTATCTTTTTGACTTCAGCTAGATTGAGGAGGTGCGTGCCGAGCGTCTGTCCACCAAGAAGGTGCAGCTTAAAAAGTGTATGTCCTGGCATCCAGCGGCTGAGTACGAAACGCTGTATCGCGTCAGCAATACCTTAGGTGGCAGTCCCACTAACGCAATGTAGGAAGCGCAACCCCGGTAAGGTATCATGCTGAAATGTTGTCCTACCGCGAAAAATTGAGGTATTCTTTATACGGTGTGTAGTATCGGGACATCCATAGAGTTCTCAGGTATTGTATAATAGTTTAAGGTTGTTTTTTTTTCTTCGTGGCAATGATAATACAGGTTCGCCTTCAATTGCGGCAGGACCATAGCATGCAGACATGCAGACAGTTCAGATATATTTTTTGTTATCATTTTTTATTGTAACATCGCTGCACAATACACTTTATGCTATTTTCAGCTTCACATTTATGCATCCTCGTTTTAGCCCACCTTACCCACGTTAGGGTTTTCAAGAGAGAGGCTGTTTTTTACGTTTCTTTAGAAGGGATCATACGATGGATTCTATTAGAACTTATTTTCCTTCTTTATCCAAACAAATTTAATGATTCAAAAACTAAAATTGTTTTTGATCCTTCATTTTCTATTGCACAGATATAAAATAATATTAATGGGCCTTGTAGGAACCAAGAGTTATCGGATAATTCAAATTTATTTTTTCCTTTTTTCTTTTCTCTCTTTTTGTGGATTTGTTAAGTTTCCGATTTTGGACAGTAATCATAATAATATGAAATTTATTTTGGCTTGCTGTTTGCTTAAAATTTCTTTGCTTTTCTGCTAGGCTGCCTGGTAATCAGCACTCTTTCATTACATCACTTTAGAAATTTCTGTGAGCGAGATAAGGCGCTATAACCTTGGCAATTTATTTATTTATTTATTTCTATTTTTATTCATCAACAGATTATGTGCAAATCCCAATGATGTTACTTAAAGCTAGAACGGTACATTAATAGTCATGACATAAAACAAACTAAAAATTAAACTATCCATGCGAATTACACAGGTCTTTAAAAAAATGGCTAAACTTACGACGAAGCATCTGGCGAGTCACGTTAAAATCAAACAACGCGGAAACCCTATTAAAAGTCTTTGTAAACCGCCAATTGCGCCAAACATACTGTAATTGGTTCGTTGTGGAGGTAACCGCAGCATTGAACTATTCCTCAGGGCACGGGGCTGCACGTTGATATTGATTTGCTCCAGAAGATCAGGACAGTCGATGCGGTCTTGCAAGATGTCTGCGATGAACAAAGCCCTGGCTGTATCTCTGCGGGCTAACAGGGACTCAGGTTAATTAGACGGCAACGGCTTTCGTAGCTTGGCAAACGATAGGGATCCGTCCACGGTAGTTTACGTAGCGCAAATCTCAAAAACCGTCGTTGAACAGCCTCTACTCTAACGACACCGTTGTTGTAATGAGGAGTCCACACAACCGAGCAATACTCTAATATAGAACGACACAAGGAGCAGTACAACGATTTGAGGCAGTAGATGTCCGTGAAGTCCTTAGCAATCCGAAAGATGAATCCCAGAACGCAGGAGGCTTTGCCGATAGCGTACGAGATATGCTGCTTGAAGGTGAGTTGGGTGTCCAGAATTACTCCTAAGTCCTTGACTTGACTGACGCGCTCAATTTCGGTGCCCAACAAGACATACTTGAATAAAATAGTCTGTTTTTGTGCGAAAACGAGATAACCGTGCATTTGGCCGGGTTGACATCCATACGATTCAAAGTGCACCAGTCAGCAAAAGCATTTAGCTGACGTTGAAGAAAGCGACAGTCGTCAGTGAGTGCACTCGAAGATAGAGTTTTAGGTCATCTGCGTATGATAGTCGAGGTCCTTCAAAAGCCGATTTACGTCGTTGAAGTAGATCAAAAAAATCAACGGTCCCAAGTGACTACCCTGCGGTATCCAGACGTGGCTTTGAACATGTGAGACTGACAATCTCCTCTGACTACAGCCAGATGACGGTCAGTGAGGTACGATTGAAACCATTGCAGCAGGCATCCGTTGATCCCAAGCCTGTCAGTTTGGCAATGGCTATGCGGTGGTTCAATTTATCGAAGGCTGCAGACAAGTCGGTGTAAATGACATCCGTTTGGGCGCGTTTCGCCATACTGTCAGTAATGTAGGAAGTAAGGCACAACAGGTTAGTAGCAGTGGAGCGACCAGCCATGAATCCGTGCTGGTCGGTACTGATATACGATTTGCAGTGAGCGAGCAACGGTTCCATAATTACAAGCTCAAACAGTTTAGCAACAGCACCAAGCGAAGTTATGCCGCGATAATTTCCAGCGTCCCGTTTGCTTCCCTTTTGTGTACTGGAAACATGTGCGCAAATTTCCAACAGCGAGGAAAAATACCGACAGCCGCAGATGAGTCGAAAAACGTGCAGCAGCGGGGGCAACAAACTATCCAAGTGTAGTTTGAGAAAGGACGAAGGAATTCCATCCGGCCGGGATTATGAGATAATTTGAGTTTTGAGCAGGCCTTGATTATCATCTCTGCATCGATGTCGACTTGGCCCAAGGTTTGACCGGCAAGGGAACATAGCTGGCCGCAAGTCTAATGTGGTCATCGCTCAACATCTCTTCGGTGAAAACGCTAGAAAATTTCTCGGAAAATAGCTGGCAAATACCCTGCGGGGTGGAAGCCTTGTTGCCGTGGAGCGACATAGACGACGGAAGGCCTACTTCGTGGCGTTGTTCGTTTACAAATTTCCAGAATTGTTTAGGACGTGACTTGAGCTTTCTCTGTATTCCACGCCGATATTGAAGAAAGCAACGTTTCGCGACTCGTTTGTATTCGTGATTCATGCCACATAGTGACGACTTAAAATTAGTGTCCGGTGCTTTGTGAATTTTCTTAGGGCAGCTCTCTTGCCAGATTTCAAGCGACGAAGTTCGCTCGTTTGCCAAGGTGGACGAGTCGTATGACGATGGATTTTTTGGAACGTGTCTGTCTATGACATATGCCAGAACGTTGGAAAATGTTTGAGCGGCTGACTCAACATTGACTGTATCAAAATATTATCCCAATCGAAAAGCAGAGTAGCTCGGCGATATTACGATGATTGGCACGAACAAAATCGTAGGAAACTGTGTCAGGTGAGATTTCGAACTCATGTTCCAGCTTTGAGCGTAACGTGACCAGTAAAGGCGGATGATGAAGAGTTAGTTTCACTAGAGGAGAGGAGCTTCGCATAAGAGTGGAGCGGTGTCTTGGGCGCTCACGAAACAGAGGTCAAGCTGCGTGTGTTCTGGTTGGTGACATGATTGATTTGGGAGAGAGTGGCTGAGCTGTAATTGTCCAGAAGGAACGAAGCATTGGAATGCATGACAGAATGATTGGCATCGGGAAATAGAAACCCACTGTCAGATAATTTCCATGAAATCCCAGGCAGATTAAAGTCGCCTATCACCATAACTTCGTCGGTTGCTTTGGCATTTTCCAAAATTGCGAAAACCGATTGGCAATGTGTTGCAATTAGTTCACGCTCGCGTATGCGGTCGGGTGGAATGTACAGTCCGCAAAGGAATAATGTGCGATTGCCCAATTTGATTGACGTCCAAACTTGTTCCAAACGAGTCCACGAAGAGGTTTTCATGAGCCTTTGCTTTAAATTTTGTACTTATAGCCACTAGTACGCCCCCACCTTTTGCTTTATGGCTATTATCGGCATTCCTGTCACATCGAAATACCTCGTAATCTTTGCCGAATACCTGAGAAGAGAGTGTGCGTGAATCCAGCCAGGTCTCGTGAGGACGATGATGTCGTAGCACTGGTCCGAAGTAGCTATGCGGAAATCGTCGACATCGCTGTTAATACCACCGACATTCTGGTAGTAAATGACAATCTCGTGTGTAGGCAGCCGAAGTACCGATAACGCAGCTAGAATGCGAGGCAGCAATATCAGGCAAAGGAGAAGCTAAATCGTGAATGTACTTGCCTGCTAAAGCAGGTTGGAAGACCCCCGGTGTGCATCTGCCCTCAGGGCCGAGACGTTATGCCTGTACGGTAGGCTGGAAATTGGCGCGACTGGGGCAGAGGAACCGGGGACTTCAAAAAGTGCTTTCCACGATGCGTCTCGGATGTGATGTGCACTGATTTCGTCTCTAAATCGGGTAACTTTTGCTGATTCAAGCTGGAAGTTGGAAGATATTCAGGAAGCGAAAAGCTGGAATTACACGCGTACTTGCCTGAGATAACAGGGCTGGAAGACCCCCTCTGGAGCCCCGAACTCAATACCGGGATGACTCTGGTGGCGGGAACACTGGGAACAGAGCTGGCGAGTCGGTTTTGAGATGTGGTACAACTGAGGCCAGGGCAGAGGGGGCTTCAAGAAACCTTGTCGCGTGCATCCCAGGTGTTGAAACATGTGACATTAGCTGAGCATCAGACGGGACAATTGATGCGGCTGAATGTTCTCAAGAGGAGCTGGATGTTTGTGGTTCCACCGTCGAGGACTTCACGATGCGGGTCACGTTTTTGCTTTATCATCCTCGAAAGACGGGAGAAAGCGTTTTCCGGCCGTCTGAGACAATGCTTCCTTCTCCGAATTTTTGTCTATACCCGCTTTGAATGAGACAAAATTCAACGTGGACAAATCTTTCCTTTGGAACAAGAGTTTTACCACCTTCCGGTTTATTGTCGATTTTCAGATGTAGGCGTTACACACCAAGTCGAAATTTCCTGTTCGGTCGTAGTCGGATGAAAAGCAGACAGATGTATCCCCCCCCCCCCCCCAGACGAGTGATCTGTTTGATCCAGTTTGATCCAGGGATCCAGATCCAGATCTCGTCGTTCACGCGTCTCTCCTGTCGCCCAGGCCACTCGATGGTGCTGTTGGTATTGAAGGTCAACCCCTCTGAAATTGACCTTTATTGTCCGCACCACTTCAGCACGTCCTTGCAGTAGTGGCATGAGGCTAAATCCAGCCAGAAGATTGTTGGGACGTTGTGGGCCTTCAGGAGAGGAAGCAGCCGCTTCTGGAGGCACTCTTTTTATGTACACCTGTCCGTTCATCGTGTCCTGGGTCACGAAAGGTGCACTCCGCTTCCCGCACGTGCAGATGGCTTGCCAAACCAGGAATTTCTTCGCAAATTTGGACATCTTCTGAGTGTGGACATGCTCCGGAACGCTGAACTTATCCTTGGCCGTGAAAAACAGGTTGCCGGGGATCTGTTTGAAGTCGGCCTTCACATATGTTTCGTCGTCCATGATGCAGCATTCAACTTTCGTCAGCATGTTGAGGTACAACTTCCTGGCACGGGTTTTGGCGGACTTGTTCTGCTTCTCGTCGCGATTAGGGGCCTTTTGTACCTTGAACGTTCGAAGCCCAGCCTTAGTTTTGGCCTTCTGGACAAAACTTCGGCTTAGGTGCAGCTTCTTAGCCACATCCCGAACGGAGGCGTTCGGATTTCGGTTGAAGGCCCCAACAACGCGGTTGTGATTTTTGGTGTTGTACGGAATACTTTTTCCTTCACTTCTGGGCTTCCGATCGGTGGTCAACCGTTCCTCGAACCGCTTAATCACTCGCGACACCGTAGAATTCGCGATTCCCAATGTTTTAGCGATAGAACGATGCGAGAGATCCTTGTTCTCGTGATGAATGCGCAAGATTTTATCACGCACGAGCTGTTCTTTCGACTCCATTTTTGCGAGTTTTAATCACAGGACTTTAAAACTTGCAGGATGTAAATAATGCACTATGAACTAAATCCACCCAAATTTTCATTAAATTCTACCCAACGGTTAAAACGTTAGAGCAATTTCATAGTGTGGCAATTTCATCGTGAACACCCTTTATGCTCCCAACGATAAAGTAAAAATTATCACACTGTTTAACTCTACATGGAAGCGTTAGGTACGGGAGGTCCACGCTTTCTTACTTCCCTTGATTCAATGAAGTAGAGTGATTTTAGATCTTTCAGGAATCGCTCTATTTCTTGGAATCCTCTTTGCGGCTCATACAACGCAGTTGGCCTGGCCATTGACAAGAAAAATGATGTATTCAAGAAACCTTCATTGTCCATGATGCTTTCAAGAATTGACTGCGTTAGTGTGAGATTACATTAGATTAGATTAGATTAGAACGTCCCAAGATCGACGAAGACTTTCAATTAAATTCACAAAATTTATTGTCAGCACTTCTTTGGAGTTCTAAAAAGAACTTTCCCGAAGTTCTCTGGATGCATTGCAGTTCTCGGAACAATTTTGTTGAGGTGCTCCGAAATTTTTTGTAAAAGTTCTCGGATAAACTTCTCTGAAGTCTCAAAAGAATATCCCTGAAGTTTTTGGATGAACTTCCCTGAAGTTCTGTAAAGATCTTCTATGGAATTATCTGCAGAATTTTCTTTAAAGTCTCGGAAGAGCATCCCAGAAGTTTTCGGAATAATTTCTTCAAGTTTATGGAAGAACGGAAGCGTTACTCAAGTTCTTGGAAGAACTTTTCTCAAGTTCTTGGAAGAACTTCACTCAAGTGTTTGGAAGAACTTTCTTTGCATTCTCAGATAAACTTTTCTGAAGTTCTGTAAAAATCTTCTCTTACGTTCTCTACAAAACTTTCATAAAATTTTCGGAAGAGTGAATGCACTTCTCTTTAGTTCTCGGCAGAACTTCTTCGACGTTCTCAGAAAAATTTCGCTTATGTCCTCGGAAGTATGTCCATGAAGTTCTCAGAAGTAATCCGTTAAAGCTCTCGGTTGAACTTCTCTGAAATTTTCACTTTCGTTGAAGCTCTAGGATGAACTGCCCTGAATTTCTAGGATGAACTCTCTTGTAGTTTTCTGCAGAAATTTCTTGAAATTCTTGAACGTTCTCGGAAGAATTTCCCTCAAGTTCCCTGAAGTTCAAAGAAGTGGCGAGGTAAATAAAAAATGGTTTATTATAAAATGAATAGAAGCTCCATTTTTGTGCTAGTTATACTCTTCAGTTAACTTTGCAAGTGGAATAATATGTTGAAATAAAATTATTTTGCTTTAAGAATGCTTTCATCAATTGAAAATGTTATTTACAATGTTTTCGTTTTCCCTACTTATAAGTGTAAGAGCCCATCATTATCATCGTCATGGCTAAATTGATCTTCTTGAACGACGTTATTACTTTCGTTGTTCTGATCCAAAATATCTTCTTCTGGATACTTATTGTAAACAAGAAAGTTGTGAATGATCACACAACAATTGATAATCTGACCGCAACAGTCCTTCTCATATCGTAAAAGTGAGTCACGAGAAATGCATCTGAATCAAAACTTCAGGCACCAGTTTCACCGTTTGGCAAAGTGCCGTGCCTAACAGTGAGCTGTATTAAAATCAATTTCCGGTTGCCTTGCAGTCCTTAAATATGGCACAAGAAGCCATGGCTCCGTAGGGTATCCTCCGCCTCCCAGCAATTATGTGTTTCTGCTTCCGTTATCATATCGTTGCTTCAAAAATTAACGCACTTGGCTTCGCTTCCACATAGCAGCATTATGGGTAGAACCTCCAAATCTAGCATTCACATTAAAAATACGAAGATCCACATCACAAACCAACTGAACATTCTTCGAGTGATATCCTTTTCTGTTCAAATATACGTGCTCAACAGCTTTCGCTGGGCTCAAAATAGCAACATGTGTGCAATCGATAGCTCCAATGACTCCGGAAATATTATAATGCTGGAAGAATTTTTACACGATTCGAGCAAGCTCAACATCCCCTAGTAGCACACTTGTTGCCATTCGGTTGAGATAACATAAATATGACTTGCTAAGTCATAATCAAGTTACTACAACAAATAATGATCGCTGTGTGCTACTTGAGTGATTCGTTGGGAAAAAAACAACAAATTCTCCCAAAAGATATTTATGTATGCAACAATCACGTTCTTCAAAATACAAAGACACGTTTTTTGTGAAACTGTCAATAAGTTGTCTTGACAGACTGCTACTTGATGAGAACCTAAAATGTGATGAATGTGATAATGTTAAGGAGATGTTTGCTCATCACCATGAAGCACCACGAATGGACAGTAATGTTTGCTAGAATGAAATAAATGAAGAGAAAGTGTTGAAAGTTCCGTCAGTGTACGGTAGGTAGGAAATAGAATAGAAGTCTTGAACATTGAGTGAAAGGGCATGGGTAAAGTAGTGTTCGAACCAAGGACGTTACTATTGCCTAACATACCACTGCGGGGTAGGTCAAGGCACGGACGAATCCGCCACCTTAACACGCAAAAGTAACGAAACGAAATAGTTTCTCAAAATTACCATCCGATATTTCAAATGGATTTCTAAAATCTCTTGAAAACCTACGGCCTCGAATTAACTTAATCCTTTCTTGGGTTTTATTTATATCACTTTTTTAAGGCAATGTTATATGGTAAATGAATGCCTCCATTGCTCCGAATGTCAAGGTTAATTGATTTTAAATAATTTTTTCAGCCAACAGTAATTGTCTTTTTGAATTTCTACCGCAAAAATCTCGAAGAGATCTAATATTTCATTACCTTTTTAGATGGCAAAAAAAAAGCCTCTTGAAATTTCACGGGAATTCCAAAATAAGAGCATCTCAAAAATATTTTCATAAATTTCTGATCTCTCAAGACATGTTCTGACCATCATTCGGCTGCTGGCTTGGGCTTTCGCTTGCCTGCGGCCCCATCCAATTAAGAAAGACATTCAACAAGCGTTAAATTTCATCGATTACTTAACACTTTTTAGCAATCCGAATCGTATTTATGTGGTAATTATCAATAGACCTGCCTGAAATTGTTCTGAACTCCTTCGAAGCCACTGATTCTTAATTTTGTTGAATGAAACTGAAAAAATATTGTGTCAATACAAAAAATGTACAAGTACATACGCAGTATGAAAGCCATGATATGGAGAAGATAATAATAACACAGCCCAAGCTCGAATCAAACTTATCACTGCAAAACGTCTAATGAACGTGCTATTTTATAGATTTCACACGCAATTTGCACCCTTCATGTTCTTAGCCAACTTCTGGCTGACAATGCGCTCTACACTAAAAAAAGCCCTGAACACGACAACAACACCCCAGCGTTAAAAAGCAGAATCTTCTCACAAAGCCTTTTAACATATTCTAGCCTGGCCACCATCCACTCAAAATTGGTGTCAAGTACATTCTTCTGCGCTCAGCCAGTGCTCACTCGCAGTAGTTGTAAGTGTCTTAGGGTAAAGTGCTACTTTCTCGAAAATGACGTTTTTCGTTTCAAATGCATGTTAACACTGTCTGGGAATCTGTATCTCAACAACTTGTTTTTATCCAAATCGTTGAGTCGTGTGTTCTCAACTTAAAATCAAAGTGAAGTAATACGACGGAAATCTGAGCATGACCCTATGCTGAAAAAAAAAGATTGATGGTGACTGTTTCTGCAGCGCTATTATGAAAAACGTCGCCGCTTATGAGAGAAGCAGTGAAAAAAAGAAAAGTGGTTTTTAAAAGATAATTATGACATCGATCAAACAGCGTGTGGTACATCTTCGTTCAAGATTTAATCTCTTCTCATTTGGTTGACATTTTGGTAAGACAAAAATCTACATACGGATGCTATACTTGCCTCAAGATTGGTTCGTTGTTACTCAATTTCGTTGAAAGTGGAGTCACTCAAATTTGAGTTCATCTTGTTGGGAATGAACAATTGTCGACAATTCAAGTCGATGTTTTTGGTGTGTCGAAATGTTTATCTCAATCATATTTTCCAATAGCATTTAATTTGGAATGGAATCCCGAGAGTAAATTGCAGCCTTGGTAAAAACGCCAGACCGCTCTGCACGAAAGCTGAACTTGACCGCTAGCACACATGGTGGTGTGTTCTCAACTGTATTTCAACACTTTAGTTTCGTGCTTATAGATGAACCCGCAACCCGCAACGAGTTTAAACGCTCGCGTTTTGCTTTTGACACCGTGCTTCATTTTTGGGAAAACGCACGAGCCGAGTTACGATTGGTTACGATCACAAGAAAGCTCTTAACATACACCCAATATGACACTGGTGGCCACGGATAGAGCAATGCTCGTCGGAAGATGCTAAAAATGTGTTAATTTCTTGGTTGTTGGGTGATGGGGGCATAATTTGATTGAAAAAAAAAGACTAAAAGACCTGATCAATGACACATTAGTCCAGTACCAAACACTGTTTAAGAAACACCTGAAACCAAAGCCCCATGTTTTGAACCACTACCCACTGGCAATCGAATGGACGGGCCCTACCCGGTTTACTTCAACATTCATTCCTGAAATGAAGCACAAGTACTTCAAAAAAATCGCAACAACAACAGCGTCAAGGAAAAATATTACTATGACCATCGCTATTAAGGATCAATTTAGAATGGCTTATAACGTGATGATAAACAAGAAAAAATTTGGACTGTTGGAACTCAACGAGAGTACAGGGTTTTTCATCAAACTTGTAAATATACCCTTTTCACATAAACTGATTTCAGAAGATGAGAGTGCCACCGTGCAAGTATTGAAGTATGTTATGTTAGGAAAAACGAAAATTATGTCAGGAAGTGTTTTGATTATTGAGCTATTCTATCAACGAAGTACGCCATATTACTAAAAGCAAAAGCTTGATTACGTTTATTTGCAATATTTATAAAAACTATCAGATCGACGAACATTTAGATGCGTACATAATAGACCCAGAAGATTACGACGTTGGGAAGTGTTTCATTGAGAATGTAACAAATCCTCCATCTCATCTTCATAATTTGTCTGACGGCCGAAAGGCGATCTGCCTTCGAAACTAATTTGTAGTATTCTACTTTAAGGTATTGGTATCAATTTCTAATCAAAATAAAATCTATGTACAATCAATGCAAAAAGCTTGTTCAAATTTAAAAAAAAACCTTTAATTTCCTATAAAAAAAATGCTATTTTTTCTATTCTGATTGGTAATTTTAATGAGTAAATTGTCTTTGAATATTTCTTTATTATTGTGACGAAACATCACCTCGGATTTTAACTAACATACTTTGTTTTCTCTTCTATATAGACGGCAGGTGACACAGAATCGAGCAGCGACTTCAATCGCTTAAGGAGAAATTTGGCAGTGTGGCACTCAAGCCCCAGATAGTCGCAATGGGCCCGGATAGAGGGACGATGGCGGTGAGGGTGATTTTCGGTGGTGTGAAGTATATTGCCGACAATATTCTGCATGCTGTGTGCAACATACGTGCTGAATCTACAGTATACGCTGGACTGCAAACCACTATGGATGTTCATACAGACATATCTTTTTAAAATCCCGGCGTCTATATTGGAACTTCCAAAAAGTACACGGGACCTGCTACAATGTGTGGATGATTGAAACAATTAATTAAAATTTTATTTAAATAAAAACAAATGTATTTATCTCTAATGGATATCCAAAAATTAGTTTCATGAACAATATAATATTATAATTTTGCACACCTGATTTCATGATTCACAATAAGAAAATTATGATTTGGATTCATGGTCCAAAAAAAAAAGGCCGGAATCATAATCTTTGCGCGTCCGCTATCATGAGTCAAGGTCATGATCTTCAAAACATAAATCATGATTTGAGGGAGCAGTGACTCATGATATCATGATTCCGATTCATGATTTCCTTTAAGCAATACAATTCATAACGCCTCGGGTGCGTTACGGGAGTATTAATCATGATATCATGAACCCAAATCATGGTGTATTTTCATAAAGTGAAAATACTCTAGGCCTCATGATATCATGAGTCGTTTTGACCATCTTTGGGAGCGGATTTGTTTCCGTGAATACATCAGTTATCTCAAACCTAACGTTAGGGGGATAGGACCGATTACTCGCGGCCGTCTCGAGGTTAATAGGAATAACAACTGAAAGGATGGGAAGGTGGGCTGGAATTTGAAGTGTAATTTTTTTTTTTTATTTACTAAATTGTCTAAAAAACTTAAATCTTTACAACTTTCGGCTTCCTTTGACATGAACATTTTTGAAAAAGAAAAAAAACACACACACAAACACAGATAAAAAAAACTTGAAGTGAACATACAGGTTAAACTAACTACATTCTAAAGCTAATGTTAGTCAAAAACACATAAATGAGTTTCATAAACTCCAGGTAATTTTCCAGTGCACTGCGGTGATGCTTCAAATGTTGTTTCTTTTTTCATGTGACAATGTGAATTAAAAACTGTAACCTGCTCAAGAATGTAAGATGGTCACCTTACTTTTTACCGCTTTAACAGCTTGTTATATATATGATGAAGACCAGTATCAAGTAAGTGCAAAAATCAGATTTAATCAGTCTGTGTGTCGAAGCTGTTGGTGCAAATAAACAAACAAACAAGATTCAATAAAACATGTGTGACTCCACTTGTGCCAAGTAGAGCCGGCATGGCTAAATTTTTATTCAGGTAGAGCTGTGGTGCATTATTTTTCTGAACTTTTCTGAGGTATTTCAATAACGATGAAAAAATGGGAAGGAAAATAAACATGTTTTATGATTCTTCCTAAACTCCCAACAGTCGATGGTACCGATACATCATCAATAATCGCAGTGGAAAAATTTGCCTCTCTACTTTTATATCGCTGTGCCAAGAAAAATGTCAATGGAATCGTCGTCAATGGAATGTTGTTGTTGTCTATTCCATAGAAACATTTTTTTAGAACGTAAACAAACAAACCAAACAGACATGATTCAAAACAATTTTAACGAACCAATGCCATAAATCCATCTTAAAGAGATTGCTCTTGAAGCGCTTACCTTGCTCAGAGGCCTGTTCCACCTTCAACATGCGAAGGAAAATAGAACGATTGTGGCGCATTTCGCAGAAGCAGGGAAATAACAGAGGAAACGTACGATACGAAACCCAAACAAACAACACACAGTTACCCTACTCAGTGCGGATCGAGAAAACATACCGCCTCGTCAGATTTCGCCTTTATTCACCAACAATCAACCATGTGCGGACCCGTCGACGGCATTGCTATACATAGGGCTATGATAATAAGAAGAAAAAGATGAAAACAGAATACTCCATCCATTCCATCAAACTCAATCATGATTCCGCAGTGCTCAACTCAATACCACCCAGCGCCGGCCACGTTCGGGGTGGTGATGAGAAAAATGAAGCGAGGAATACCCCAGATCTTAATCGTAGGGCGCACATTCACCACCAAACCACTCAACCAACGAGGTCGGGGAAGGCGGGAAAAGGAGAGGAAAAACCACCCAACGTGAAAATGGATAAATGCCACCCGAAATCGGAAGCAACCGGTAAACGGATTCAGCGAACCTTTGAAGAGTTTGTCGTTGGAATAAGGGAAATGGTGCGATTTCTGAAATTTGAAATTCTCGTCGGGTAAGAAGTTTGTTTTTTTTTAGGATTGGAGAATGGAAAATGGCTTTTAGCGGATTTTTGCTCTCAACGCTGCTCGGGGGTTTTTGAGCCAAAGTCTTGGACGGGATCATGGGAATGTCCCAAGCCGCAGTGCACCAGGCGTTAAATGGGGGGAATATTGTATTTTGAAGCACTTACCTCCAGACGGCGCAAAATATCGACTATCGATTTTGACTGCTTTATGAGGGTCTGGTCACGTCTGGGAAAGTTGTGATGCTTAAAGCGAAAGTTGAGCGAGTTTTCAGTAACTTGATAATGATTGAGTCATTTGCCACACCCAAGCGGGTGCGATGCAAAGTTTGCTCTCAGGTCTGTAATGATGTGAGATGATGGGTGTTGATGTTATAGCGTAATTCTGTAACATTTTTTTAGCTGCTGTGAACTGATGCGACGAATCGTTGATGTGTAGAATTCATGGTGATCAAAACAAAGTGGAATTAAAAGGCACAAGCAGTGAAGTGGAACGTGATTGAAATATCTATTTGAGGCACTCAAACAGTTTCGAAATATGCACACAACAAAATCAACAGGTTTTACTTATTACTACGTTTTGAGAGCGACATCTATGAAGAAGTAGAAAAACTAAAATTTCTACGCCATTTTAATATTTCATCTCTCATAAGAACGATTATTTCGATCTATCAATTTATTCTTTGTTTACAATCCATCCGAATTTGACGTGTCAGTAAACTTCATGTAGTGATAAAATTCGTTATTTTGGAAGGTTTATCGGTTACTAAGATCCATGCAAAGATGACAGTATCAAGGTAGCCTTCTCCTTCTTTTCCAACCGTTCACCGATGGGTTTTAGAGCTTGAGCGTGGCCGTACAAGCGTTGAAGACGATCCAGGATCCACTACGAAACCATAGCGAAAATACAGGTTATGGTTTTGGAAGATCATCGATCTCCTGTGGATGTGATAGCTGACACCATAGACATCTCACATGGAACAACATGGCATATTTTGGCGGAAGTTTTGGGTTTCAAAAAACTGTTTACACTTTGGGTACCGCTTTTGTTAACAATGCAGCAAAAACACGTTCGAGTGCGACTTTCTGTGCAACATTTGGAGCTATTTCGAAAGGATAAAAGGGATTTTCTGCATTGATTCATCACTATGGATGGGAGTTGGGTTTACCACCATGATCCTGAATCAAAATAAGAGGCTAAGAAGTGGGGTGAACCAGACACTTCGGCTTCGAAGCGAGGTCGTGTCCAGAAATCGGCCAAGAAGGTGTAAGCGTCAGTTTTTTGGGATGCAAAGGGAATTTAATTGATAGTTGATCTCCAAATTGGTAAGACAATGATCTTTGATAATTATTGTGTTCCTTTTGAACCAGTTGTATGAAAAAAATTGTGAATCCCTAAAAAATCATTTTTCATTAAGACAATGCACCCGCTCACACAGCTAAAAAAACCATCGAAAAAATCAGTGAATTGGGGTACGCATTTTTTCAGGATCCACCATATTCGCCAGATTTGGCTTCTCTTGACTTCTGGCTGTTCTCGCACCTCAAAAAATTCATTCGTAAAACAGCATTTTTCATCAAATGAACAGGATATAGTTGTTCGAAGATTTGCGGGCCTTCAGACGTCATTCAGTCAACAAGTTGGAAGATCGTCATGAGCTTCTCAAAATCAAAATGTATTTTCGTTTCCGCTTTCAAAACTTTTTGACTGACCTAGTAGTAAGCTATAGAAAAGTTTAAAATCACGATATATTAACGAAGTTGTTACTAGATTCTGAGCTTCAGTGCATTTTAAGGCATTCCAATCAGTATTTGTGATAAAACTAGTTCAAATGAATCTCAAACAGGGTGACCATTCGATTTATTGCGATCTCATCCAGATAGGTTTAAATGAAGAAGCCTCATGTTTAACAAAAATTAAAATAATAAAAAAAATCGAAGCGGTTGTACGCGAAGGTTACGTACACTGAAAATTAATTTTTGTTTATATTACGAAATTGAAGGTACACCCAAAATAAGAGAGCAAGATTGTAATGCAACTTCGCATGATTTGGTCTCGTTTCTCGTAATGGATCGTAATTTTGGGAAAAAATGAACATTGATTGTGCGCAAATAAGCAACACATTAATTCGCTTAGAAAAATTCAATGTGTGCGTGAGGTTGTGCAGTAGCCTGGGACACGGACTTATGTAAGAAAAAAATATTCGCTCCCTATTAAGTTTTGGAAGTTTTTTGGGTTCTTTTATAACTGTGCACAATTTCAGCTCGATCGGTGAAACTATTTTTTTGCGCACGAGGTTTTAATTTTACATAGGATTTTGTATGGGAAAACTTACTTTTACATAGAATAATCTGGCGAGGTGACCCGTTGCCATCTAAAAATAAGTGAACCCAATTTTTTTGCGCATGATATCGGCTTCTCTCCATGCCAGCAATTAAAAAATAAGCAAGCAATTAAAAAAAAATATAATACGTTAAATGGGTAGGATCTCACCAAAGGTGGATGAATTCAGGATTTTTATAGAGTCATAATACCTTTCATTTGACGGCAATTGCGTCCAATTCTTAGTTCCTGAAATCCACGTTTTCCGAAACGTTTTTCATCCATATTGCATAGGGTTCTTTCGGACCATTATACTTTTCATTTGGCGTTTTTTTTGCGTTGAATTCAACCTAGTTGTTACCAAAAAAGTGGAAATAGTTCCTAAAATCTGAATTTTCCGGAATTTTGTCCTACCATATATCCAGAACTGGTTCACCCATTCCAGAAATATTAACCCTTTTGTAATCGACAGGGTACCCGGGTACCTTCTCATGATTTACATTACGAATTTTCATAGTTTATTTTAAACCAGGAAACTGATATTCAGTGACATCTTTATAATAGTTGGAAGGCAACTTTTTGCATAAAAACATTTCATATAGTAGCATGGGGGGCCGAAGGGGGGGCCTGCGATTTTTTTACCCCTTAAGTGATCGACAGGGTACTCGGGTACCCACCAAATTAAAATGATTATAACTCTGGCTTTTACTGACCGATTTTAATTCTTCTGGCACCGTTAGGTTCCAAAACTCATTCGCTTCAGAAAAATAATCAGCAATGACCATTTGAATGCATCTGGTTCCCGTAAATCCGGGTTACCGGGGCTGCGTTCCGGTACGGAGACACAATATCGGAACATCTAATGAATTTGCAAGAATGTATGCCAGAATGTTTGGAATAATTCCCAGAAACTATTTTTATCCTATTTTCGGCCATATTCCAACTTGTTCCTGGAAAGGCCAACTTGTTCCTGGAAAGGCCTTTTTGTTACAGGTTCTCGGGGGCTATAAACATAATTAGAAAGAAAGCCGGGCAATATGGGTATCAACATTCATGAAATTTCGCCAGTAGGCTATTTCTCAACCTTTTGTGGCTATCTGATGATTTGTCCTCGGACCGGTCAATCCGGAACAGGTTCCCGTGGTGCCTTGAGTGGCCATGAACATTTTCAGTCAAAACCCTGGCAATATGGTAATATGGGTATCAAAATTCATGAAATAAAGGATATTTCTAAACGTTCTGTGGCCAATTTTGTTCATGGCCACTCGAGGCTTCACGGAAACCTGTTTGAGATGACCGTTCCGAGGACAAATTATCACAACGTTGAGAAATAGTTTTCTGGTTAAATTTCAGGAATTTTGAAGCCCATATTGCCAACATTTTCTCCTAAACATGAACATGGCCAGTTGAGGAAAAACGAAAACCTGTTCCGATGAATGAATTGAATTTTGATAGCAATATTGCCAGGGGTTTCTTCTGAAATTGTTCTTGGCCACTCGAGACCCCCTGGGAATTTGTTCCGGATTGACCGGTCCGATGACAAATCATCAAATAGCTTCAAAACGTTGAGAAATATCTTGCCGGCGAAATTACATGAATTTTGATACTCATATTGCCAGGATTTCTTTTAAATATGTTCATGGCCACTCTAGGCCCAAAGGGAACCTGTTACAGAATGGCCGTTGCAGGAACATAGCGACATGTGGCCCACAATGGAATTAAAATAGTTTCTAGGAATTATACCAAAGATTTTGGCTTCCATTCCCAGAATTGAATAGAAATTTCCAAATAGTGCCTCCGTACCGGACCACAGCCCCGGTAACCCGGATTTACGGGAACCAGATGAATTCAAAGATGAATGTGTCGAACACATAAGGGTTAAATAGGCTAAAACCATAATACCTTTCATTTGACAATTGTGGTGTCTAATTCTGTCAAATGATTACCAAGATATACGACTTAGTTCTTAAAATCTGCGTTTTTCGAAGCTCCTTCCGGCCATGCATCCGAGAATAGGTTACTAATTCCAGAAACATTTAATAAAGTTCTATGGGACCACATTACCCAAGTAACACATGTTGTTAAATAGTAGCTAAAAATACATTTAAACGACATATTTGAGGAAGTATTTGAAGTAAAAATGCCTCATAATTAAACATCTACACTACTGAAAAAGCGCAAAAGATTTAGACTATAAAACATCTTTAGGATGTTGGGTTAAAAATCATATAGCACTCTTAGAAGTTTTGTTGGTGTAATATTCATCATAACTTAAACTATACAGTTAGTATCAATGGAACTGCATTGCTATACGATTGTATAACGAAACATTATTTATACACTAACCAAACCGAAACTTACATCAAACTAACAACTAACTAACAACATCACCTTCGAACGAAACAAAGACAGTTGAATCGTGAACTATGAAATCATTTCAACAAATGTTCTCTAAAAAAAGTATCAATAGCATCCATATGTAAACGTCTTTCTTATGGGTTGCCAACGTATTTATGAATAAATAATGAGCTGTTTTATAGTTATATTTTACCGAGTTTGACTAATAATACTGATCGAGTTTACTATTTGTCCGTGTGTTTTAATATTCTGTTCGAAAAAAATGCTCATTAGCTATCTATATTTAAGAAAATTTTATCCAATTCATTCAATGATTCATTAGGTAAATACATTTTAAATATTGGCAGTTGAAACGTTAGTACCCAAAATTTGGTAAATTTTACCTATTGGTATTAGAACTTTTACTACCCAACATTGAGTGTTCGTCTTATACCTTAACGCCTGTACTCGAAAAAAAATGCACCAGACAAAAGTGTTCGCCAAAAATTTATTTTAAGTCGGATTTTCTTGAAATTTTTAGGGAATTAACTAATACATATGGATTATGTTCCGGCAATTTTTTTTTATTCAATTTCCTTTTCCATCGCAGAAAGCCCACACCTTTCCCTTACGACCCTCATTGCATTTTGTGCAATGGTGGAGCCGCCTTTTTGGTCACTTTCATCCATTTTTTTTCAATTTCAGCCCGTTCTTAAGCCATCTTGGACGATTTTCGAACTTTGGCCTTTATTATGGCCCAAAATCTTTCCACCGGACGAATTTCTGGTTAATTTGGGGGGTTAGCGATTTTTGGTACAACAACAACGTTATTGTCTCTGTACCAATTCAACCGGCCAATGGCTCGCTTCCGTGGGACCGCAGCAAAGGCAACAGACGCTTCTGGAGGCACTCGGTGCGGTAAATTTCGCTGTGGATAGTACCCGTTGTGATGTACGGTTTACTCAGTTTACCGCATTGGCATATGACCTGCCAGAGCAAGTATTTTTTGACGAATTTGTCCACTTTCTTCTTCCTTATGTCTTCCGGAACATCAAACCGTGATTTGGCAACGTAGAACGCCAGCCCTGGTATCTGTTTTGCGTCTGCCTTGATGTAAGTTTCGTTATCCATAACCACACACATCGGTTTCGTTAACCACTCTCGATACAGCTTCCTTGCGCAGGATTTGGCCGCCGTGTTTTGTTGATCACGCTGGTTCGGTGCCTTGCCGACCTTGAATACACGAAGCCCAGCTCGTTTCGTGGTTTGCTGAACGAACCACGTGGACCTTCAGAACCGCGTCGCGAATCGAAAGGTCGGATTACACTTGAAATAATCCAACACCGTCCGGGCCTTCACAGGGTCAGCTGTCTTCGATTTTCTTCCACTTCCAGCCCGCCGCTCGGACATCTAGGACTCCTTAAACGATATTACCACCTGAGACACAGTTGTAAGGGTGATCCACGGTTGTCTTCCGATCCTCCTGATCGGTCGCAGTCGGATTTTCCATGACGGCGTGCAAAATACTCAGAACTTGTTTCCATTGTACTCGGTCCGATGGCTGTGCGTCGCCAAGCCTCGCTGTCTGCGGAGGGCCCGCAGGTCGCCTTATACTAGATCGATCCACCTTGCTAGTTACGCGCCTCTTTTTTGTACCCGACGATTCTCACGACATGCCCAGCCCATCGTAATCGACCGATTTTTGCGGATGTGTACGATGAGAGGTTCCTCCCAGCAACTGGTGCAATACATGGTTCATTCGCCTCCTTCACGTTCCGTCTTCCATCTGCACTCCACTGTAGATGGTACGCAGCACCTTCCGTTCAAAACCTCCAAGGGCGCGTTGGTCCTCCACTAGCAATGTCCATGTTCCGTGGCCGTAGAGAACTACCGGTCTAATTAATGTCTTGTAGATTGTCAACTTTGTAGCTCGGCGAACTTTGTTCGATCTTAGCGTCATTCGGAGTCCAAAGTAGGCACGATTGCCAGCCACAATGCGCCTTTGTATCTCTCTGCTGTTGTCGTTATTGGCGGTCACCAATGAGCCCAGATAAACGAATTCGTCTACTACCTCGATTTCATCACCGTCGATCAGAACTCAGTGCTAGGATGGCTAACATTGTTTTCTCGTGAGCCTCTTCCCTACACGTATTTTGTTTTCAATGCATTAATCACAAGCCCAATCCTACCAGCTTCAGCCCGTAAGTCTGATGTACGTGTCCGCCATCGTCCTCAAAGTTACGTGCTACGATATCAACGTCGTTGGCGATAGCCAAATAGTTGGACAGACTTCCTGAAGATCGTGCCATTCGTGACTATCCCACCTCTTCGTGCAATGTTAAACAACAAACACGACGATCCATCACCTTGCCGTATCCCTTTACGAGATTTGAATGGACTCGAGAGCGTCCCTGATACTCGGACGACACACATCACTCGATCCATCGTTGCTTTGATCAACCGCGTCAGTTTTTCCGTAAATCCATATTCGTGCATGATTTGCCATAGCTGGTCTCGATCGATTGTATCATACGCTGATTTGAAATCGTTGAAAAGATGATGTGTGTGCACGTTGAATTCGCGACATTTCTGCAGCACCTGCCGAATCGTAAAATCTGGTCCGTAGTAGCGCGGGCACTCATGAATCCCGCTTGGTATTGCCCTCGAACTCCTTTGCAATTGGTGACAGGCGGCGGCATAACATTTGGGATGAGCAAGTTGTAGGTAGCGCTCAGTAGCGTTTTTGCACGATAATTGCAGCAATACAGCTTGTCGCCCTTTTGGATATAGTGACACACTATTCCCTCCATCCAATCCTTCGGTAAACATTCCTCCTCCCAACCGACCAATTTCCTTCTCAACTTCCTGAATGGTTGGAGTTGGAGTCCTGTCATCTTCTGCGCGTGTTCCTAGATTTATTACCGAGCCACTTTCGTTCGCTGTACCATTACCGTTCAGGTGCTCGTCGAAGTACTGCTTCCACCTTTCAATCACCTCACACTCTCCTGTGAGAAGGTTGCCATCCAGGTCTCTGCACGTATCAGCTTTGCGCGAGCTGTTCAACTTCTCATAGAATTTGCGGGTGTCGTTAGCACGGTACAGTGCTTCCATTTCTTCGCGGTCTCGATCTTCCTCTGGCGCTTTTTCCTTCGACGAATAGAATTTTGTCTGTTCCGTGCCTGTCTAAACCGGTGTTGCAGCATTCTCGCCCCTGCTGCATTCTTCTCCTTTACTAACTTCTTGCATTTGCCATCAAACTAGTCATTTTTTCGTTTTGGTGTAGAAGTAACTAGTGTCACAAATGCAGTGCTACCAATGGCGGTTCGAATATTTCTTCAGCCATCCTCAAGAGTAGCAGCGGCAAGCAAGTAAGATGAGTGCCTTACTGTTTCCATCGACTGGAGGGTCTCAATATAACTGAGACTACCTGAGAAGATGATATAGTAGTCTATGGGCTTGTTGAAAATTGTCCCCAATGCGAAATTGATAACGGAACAAGCATCCTGAAGTTTTCGGAAAGCAGATAAGTATTTATTGTAGACACTAAAACTAGCGGATCCATCAATGTTCCACCTATCTCTGATAAATCTTCGATTTCAATTGACATGTTGGATAAAAATAGTTGGTAGCTAAAGAGAGATCATAATCAATGGAGGAACTGTGATAAGTGAAACGTACACTAGAGAGTTATAGCAACACACTTAGAAATTATGAATTTTACACGAGACCTAATCCATGTTTGTAAATAGTCGGGGAACGTAAAGTCGAGGAACGTTATAGTCGAGGGACGTAAAGAAAGATTTCGTATGAAATTTTGTCTTCTGAAACTGACTCATACGCAATTCAACAAAAGATGTGTTCGGTTGAATTTATTTTCTCATCTCTTTCAACACATTCTTATGCGCTAAAGGACGCTTGCATGTGTCGGTCTCAGGGACAGAAATTTACACGAGATTTTGGTAGTGTGAAGGACAACTAATATCGGATGACATATAGTTAACACAAATTAGCTAGAATGAAGACTGGGTACTCAATTCAAGCATTTCTGCAATCACAAGGTTGTTCTTGATTCTACACTTGATCAGTATTCTCTATGAGAGATCCCAGGAGCGATATTGTAAGAGTTTAACTCCTGCCAGATCACGATATTGGGGCCTATCGGATGATAATGGCCAGAACCAAGGGCACGACAGCTCCAACCGATCAATCACCTCGCCACACTCTTTCCACGCCACGATCAGAGTTCATGGCCTCCCATAACTGTAAAAACAACGGCACCGCGGAAGTGTAGGTGAACTGCATATGAATGTGATAGGAAAGTCGCAGAAAGTGAACAAAACGCCAGGACCTAACGGTATACCGAACTTGGCCATCAAAATGGTTATTTCATTGTCTCCCGAAATGTTCGGGTGGTCATGCTAAGATTTTTGGACGAGAGCGTCTTCCCTGACGCCTGGAAAATCCAGACTCTAGTATTGCTACCGAAGACAGGGAAACTACCAAGTGATCCATCGGCATACCGTCCGATATGCTTGCTGGACACGACGGATAAAGTTCTGGAGAGGGTCATCCTCAACAGGTTGTCGAAGTACACGGAAAGTATATATGGCCTGTCCAACAACCAGTTTAGATTCCATAAAGGGAAGTCAACGGTGGATGCCATCATGTTCGCCGCCAAGACAGCAGAGGTGGCAATCCAACGTAAGAGGCGGTAGTTAACTACTGTGCAGTAGTCACCTTGTACGTGAGATCGACAACTCGCTACAGTGCCTCTAGGGCCCTGGGTACCTGTGTAGGATTCTGGGCCACTACTCTTATTATCAGGTACTATTATACAACACAATGGTGGGTCAAGAACGTCTTCAAGTGACTAGAAATTAGAAGAAGAATTAGTATCTTCCATTTAATTCCAACTACCTTTGCTTATCTTCGACAGATACGCGTATTTCGTCCACAATGTGCAGACTTCTAGTCTTCAAGTGACCGCAAGAGTTCCGCAAGGTTCAATCCTGGGCCCGGTACTATGACGAACTGTTGATTGTAGTTAGAGGTAAAGATTGTCAGTATTGCGGATGACATTACCCATTGTCTTTGAAAATTTTTTAGCGGAGACGGAGCTAACGAACAGGCACACCATCGATATTATCGGAGGAGCCAGTTCATCATCAAACGGAGGTCACTGTGGTCAATAACACGAAATCGGACTAGCAAGCTACAATCAGTGTTATTGATTGCACCATCACCTCAATGCGGTCCCTGAAGTACTTGGGGGTTATGCTCGACGATAAGCTGTCCTCTGCCGACTAGGAGCGAATAACCTGATTACTGACTAAGAGCGCTGCATAAGAGGTAAAATACCTGAAGGTAATAAAAATGTTCCCACGATGTTATACTAATACCAAATTAAGGTAAGACAGTACCATAATAGCACCTCTCAGGTATTCCCAGGTATCCCAAATAATGTTAAGGGCAATACGTAAGCAACCATGTCCCGGAATTAAATCCTAGAAAATTGATCTTTTCTTGACATTTCTGTTATAAATACGCAATGTGAGTACTCCAACTGCATTTTGAATCAAACATGACTCCAAGGTATTTGAAGGTCGAAGATTAGGTAATGTCTCTTGCCAACAGCTTGAGACGCAGTTGGGTTGGCAACCGGTTTTTAATAAACACTACCAATTCGGTTTTTTGAGCACACATTCTCAAACCGATCTTACCGGAAATATTCTAAGTCCGCGTAAACAAGCTCCCTGAACTGTCAGAACTACATTGGTGACGCCATCGTGCAATGATCTATTGGCAGGTTCCTTGACACGTCGAACACCGTTTTCCGGACGCCGGACAGCCTTTCTTGCCGTGCTTCGATCCGCACTGGAACAGCTTATCTTGATCGTCCGACCTGAGTCTGCGCTGCTGCCTCGATTTTCAGAATTCTTCGACGTTTCTGTCGTCTTCTCACTCGTTTTGCAAATCTGGATCACCTTCTCTAATAGCAGCTTTGATTTACTCAACAGCTTTTCCCGGACTTTTTGAATGGAAATCCCGAGCACGATTTTATCTTTTGGCAAGCGAGCACGCGAATTCATGCGTTCGTGTTCCGTACCAGTAATCACAGTCCCAGATTTCTGCTCACAATTTGATGAGAAAACCATCGAAGCTTTCATCCGGTTGGTGGTCCGTTTTAAGAACAGGTAAGTACTGTTCGTCGGGCTGGCTGTTGGCCGGACGTGTCACTTCAAGCTTCCTTGATCGCCTCCTGGTCCTGCTTTCCACCTACATCAGCCACAACCTTATTCAATGGCCGATGACGTCTGGACCAGGACTATTCATAAGGACTCTCACCAGCCGCGGTGCTGAGAATTTCCGATGTTTTCCGAACTTTCCACAACGTTTTTCCCGATATATTCCGATAGAATTGCGGGGTGAAAACTATCCCATTTTTGACACCATGTAGCGTGGTCATTATTATGTCACCAAGTTCACGCACGAATGGTCGCCAACGGTTGATATGGAATCGTTATCGACGCTTCCAAGTGTTATGTAGACTATTCCGATAATTTTAAATACACTTGTAAATAACCGTCAAATCAAAATGCGTACAGTATTCAACCAACTTGTGGCTGCGTCCTGTTGTTTACATCCAAATTAAACTGATGTTGTCGATTTTGTTTTCAATTTTGCGCATGGCAGTTTGAAAATGCGTGGTCTTTCTCCCGTGTAAGCGGATTGTGCACAAACGTTGCCCCGCCAGTGGTCTTTTGATCAGAAAACTGGCTAAGGAAGAAGGTCTCACACCTTCGGAGCAGCTCAAACCGCACAACGGAAGTATCAAGAACAGTGCTCTTTCGTAGATTCCCCGAGACAGGGTAGAAAACCCGGTCCCGATGACTGTACAATCGACAGAAAGGTAGGAACTCTTTCAAGCGTCATCCTTCAGCATCAGTCCGAGATTTGGCGAAAAAGCTAAGTACTTCGGTGACTAATTTTATGCGTGCCAAGGAGAGAATGAGACAAACTGCAGACTCGTCGTAGGCAGAAGCAGCCAAAACAGGCTGAATCTGTGAAAACGAGGGCTTGGAAGCTGTATGACAAACTGTAGACCAAAAAATCGGACTGTGGACGATGAAGCCTACATACAGCTTGCTCATACAACTCTACCGGGACCACAGTTTTAAACCTCGCCGAAGGGAAAGGATGTTCCTGGATCAGTGAAAGCCGAAACACCGAAACACCGTTAACACCGAAAAATTCGGCAAGAAGGTAATGGTGTGGCAGGCCATATGCGGATGTGGAAAAACAACTCGCCCTTTCATTACGATACACAATGAATCGTCAAATCTACGTGAAGGAGTGTCTGTAAAAAAGGTTGCTACCCTTGATCAAACAGCATAACAAGCCTACAATCCCTTAGCCAGATCTTGTTTTATAGCCAAAACTCTAAATATGCACTAAAGTGGTGCAAAAGGAACACTAAAATATTCAAAAATCACAGTACGGTCTTTTTTATTTTATTAAAAAAGTGTATTTATATTTTTCGGAACAGTCTATAGCAACCACATCGAGTTAGACGTAAACGATGTCAAAATTGTTCGAATTTAATAATTTTTCAAAACATTAGAAATCAATTATCTAATTCTATTCAAAGTAGATTGAACCGTCCAGTTCTTCGTTTAACCTAAATCGTTTAACCTAAATTAAAGGTGAAGTACGGGCTGTACATAATGCAAAATAGATCAGAACCCTGCATATTTGTTCCAACAATGGCCTTTTGATGCCCTTTTCCCTCCCCAAACAGGCTGTTACCTAATGGAGAGGCTCTACTTCATTGTCTTTTTTTTTTTTGGTCCGCTTCCATGCCAATCTATTCATCACCCCTGCCTCCCATCAAATTCTTTCTTACTTTGTAAATAAAGACGAAGCTGTTCTTTGTCTTCCGGCCAGTAGACGACGGTCTGGCCAACATATTCTACACAGCAGCTGAGATTAACTCAAAATTGATCTTGGATTGAAAATCCAAAACTAGTTTAATAAAAGAAAATGTGACATAGATTTTCTGACAAACTAAAAAAACATAAATCCACTCGATGTGGAGATTTACTTCCTGCCATGTTGAGTCGAATTCAAAACAAGTCTGCTGGAGTCGCAGTGACCGTGCAGTTGGCGTCGTCGCTTCTCTTCGTAGTTGGCTTCGCTTTCCGTGAAAGACGCAGTGTTTCGATTCTATCTGCATTTTTTCAAGGCTAAATCTGTCGCCACTCGCTGCCTCCCCTTTTATCAGCTACAAATCTTCTTCCGCCGTTGTTGCGAATGTTTACCGAAGTGCTGTGTTGGCTTCTCATTATTAATAGGGATGGTATGATGAGAAAAACTTTTACCAGAGAATTACCCAAAACATGAAATGGAGCGACGTAAGCGGTGAATCTTTTATTCATTTACACATACATATCATGGCACAGACTAGCTACTTCAAGAATCGCACAAACCTGGCAGGGTTTCTCTTCGAAAATTTGGCACGGCCTGACGCCAAGATGGAAAACGGCTCTACTTCTGCGGTGCTCTGGCTGGGTGACGATGATGATGATGCTCCCCGGTGAAGGCTGCTTTTAGGTAATTTCACCGAGAGCTCACCAGCTTGAAATTTCCGGTGAAAATGTATCACGAGCGTGTTTCATAATTCATATCTACGGATGGATCGTATTTCCATGTGTTTGCCGGGAAGTGAATTAAAACCTCTGAACATCTGTTTCTTTGACTTGTGGAGAATTCATTTACTTTTGTCAAGGAAAACTGAACTTATTTCCTTGTTTCTTGGATGCCCATCTGTTCGCCAATCTTATTTTTAACGGCCTTTGTTTCGCATAACACAGCCCAATATAGACTGTTTCAGAAATTATAAGCACACTTTCAGAATATCGAAAATATGTTGTTTTTAAGATTTCAATGATTTTATTTAGCAAATAATTTCAGCACTGTTGTTTAACATTAAATGCTACTCGCTGTTAATCAAAATCTATAACTAGAACCGAGACATCTAACTTTTCCTCTAACATGACCCATAAGCTTCTGCATAAAGACTGTATTCGATGAAATTTGGACACACGCAATTATTCGTAACTTTTTAGTGTGTCGGTAAAAATTATTCAAATTTTAACTGAATGTATTTCATTGTGTTGTTTCAATTGTGTAATGAGTTTCGTGAAAATCGGTCGAGTGATTTCAGTGATGGCTTCGAATGAAGAAATAGTGCGCCAACAAATTTTGGGCACTCACTTCGAAAACCCAAACGCTTCTCATCGATGGATCGGAGAACAGCTCGGTATCGCACATTCAACCGTATCTCATGTGATCAAAACGTTCAAGGACCATAAACCAAGCGGAAAAATGGTAGTGGCAAAAAACGTGGCACATCAAATCCGGAGAAGGCCAGGATGGTATTGAACCAATTTAAGCGTTATCCCAACATTTCGATCAGGGATGTTGCGACAAAGGCGAAAGTTTCAGTTGGTTTTGTGCAGAAAACAATGAATCGTTCTGGATTACATGTGTACAAGGTCCAGAAGGCACCGAACCGCAGCGATAAACAGAACTCGGTGGCCAAAACTCGTGCAAGAAAACTGTACAGGGAGTGGCTCACAAAACCGTTCTGCATTGTGATGGACGATGAGACCTACATTAAAGCCGACACCAAACAAATGCCAGGACAGGAACACTACGTCGCCACCTCTAAGTTGGCCGTTCCGGAAAGTGTACGGAAGAAGAAACTGTCGAAGTTCGCTAAAAAAATCCTTGTCTAGCAAGCGATCTGCGGATGTGGCAAAATGAGTCAGCCCTTCATCACCTCTGGGACCGTCAACGGACAAATTTACAAGGCCGAATACCTCCAAAAACGACCTCTTTTCTTCTTGAGATCTCACGATGGCCCGACATTGTTTTGGCCGGATTTGGCATCTTGCCACTATGCCCGGCCCGTCTTAGACTGGTACAAAGATAATAATGTAGTTTTTGTACCAAAAGACGTCAACCCTTCGGAACTTCGCCCAATTGAAAAAATTTTGGGCAATCATGAAGGCAAAACTCGTTAAAACTCCAAAACTGATAGAAAATGAACTTGAACTAAATAAAGTGTTGTTAAAAGTAAGTAAGCAAGTCGGTCCTATCAATGCCCAAAATTTGATGAGAGAGGTCAAGGCAAAGGTGCGGGCATTTGGGTTGGGAGAAGAGGTTCAATAAACCAATGATGTCAAAACTTAACCATTTAGTAGTACTTTATTTCCAGAAAGTTTGAAAAGAATCGGGCACAAGGAAAATTTTTGGTGACCTATTTTGTGTGTCCAAATTTCATCGAATACAGTCTTTAGTTGCACCTCCATTTTCACCACTTTTGCCGAATACTTTTTGAATGTTTCGATGTCATCCGCTGGTTTTACGAATTTCCTTAGCTTTGCTTTCGTCAAAGCCGAGAAATTCTCGATCGGCCGTGCCTGGCGGGTACATGAGTTCGGGATCTTGTCACCCGTTCAAAGTTTTAAAAAAACACAAGTTACACTTACTGATCATTACGAACAACTGAACCGTTTATTCAATTTTAATTTACATCAAACCTATCCAAACCTATCGACTAGCTGATTAAGATATTTTAAAGAATGGAATGCGGTCGCCGTGTTGCTATTGCAAAGGCGACGAACTGCTGAGGTGTCTTCCGTCGTCCAAAGGTTGGTGGCATCGATCGATTGGGACCGGATGGTCATTTGCTGATGTTGGATTTGCCATCGTTGCTATGCTATGGTGTTGTTGGGTGGAGAACTGCTGAGCGAGGCCTAGGAGTCCGTGTGTTAATCATGCAGGCTTGCATGTTTGCTGTTGCGTCGCCGGTGTCATCGTCATCGGCGTAGTTATTGCTGTTGTTGTTGTTGTTGTTGTTGTTGTTAATGGTGGCGGTGGTGGTGATGATAGATGGAATAATGATGATGCACCGATGTATCGATTGGTGTTGAGAGGTATTGTAGTGGATATCCTGGGAGGTTCGATCTTAACTACTCCCCCTTTTGAAGACGAATCGTCCCGATTCGATGCGTTATTTCCAGTTTTCGGTAGTACCCTTGGTTTTTTATCAGACGCCGTGGATGTTACATGAAGAGATATCTCTTTTCGTCTCTTTGAAATCCATAATAAACCTGTAACGATACATAAAAAGATGCAAATGCTCGACATACTTAATGAAGTGTATGTCTGAAATTTATGCTCCTTGTCCAATTTTTCGATATGATGTCTATTTCTTATATTCATTTCTTCAATGTTGCTGTGGATTTCCAGGGTCTGTTCGTTGATGTGTAGACCATCTAATGGCATAACAAATGTCTGTTCTGATTTGTATGCTTCGACATTGTAAAATTCGGTACCATTTATAAGAACAGAGCAATTGTGAAACTCTATCAAATATGTACCAGACAAGTTTCGCTTCGTGAGTCCACAATTGGATTCGACTTCTACATTGTCGATGTCTTTGGCTATAATATGGTTATCCATAATCATCTTGATTTCTGTTGGCTGATGGCATTTTATGAAGGTGCAGTTTCCTGATAATCCGCGTAATAAGTTTCCATAGCATAGATCTCCGGTGATGTCTTCTAGGTTGTTGAGGTCGCAGAGTTTCGTTCTCTCGATGCGTTGGCACTCCTTTCTGATGAAATAAGTTTTGTTGTCGCTTTGCAAAGCAATTTTGGCTGGAAGTTTCAAGATTCTGTCTAAGACTGGAAGAGGTTCTAGGAAAAATTCTATATAAGTAGCATTATCTATTTTGGGTATTGAAACTATAAATATTATTTGGGAGTGGTTATAAAATGCTGATAGTTCCAGATACTCATAAATTTGATCTATGCTGTTTGGCCTAATATTCTGTTGTTCTAATAAATTTGAGACAAATCCTATCTCATCAGATGACAATATTTGCTTTGGAATGATATTTGCTTTTGCTAATTGTATTGATTCAAAAAGGTCTTCAATATGGAATTTCAAATTGTCTAAATTATAATTAATCTTCAATATCTCTCTAAAAATTTGAAAATTTCTGTTTGCTTCGCTTTCGTACCTGGCTGATTTAATATTTCTCGATATTTGAACCTGTTGTTCATTTAACCTATTAATTACTGCATTGATTCTATTCTGAAGTTGCAGGTTAATCTTAAATTGCTCGTTATTTTCATTTATAAGCATTTTATTATTAATCTGCAAATCAGAGAGGGTATTAGAAATTTGTTCAAAATCATTATGGTCCATGTTTCCGGTGATTCTTTTAATTCCAGTTCCGAGCAAATTGAACAATCCTCTTTTTTGTCTTTGTTTTGGTTTAAGATTGTTAAAGATGCCATGAACTGCTTCAAATTTCGTTTCTAAAATTTCAAACATGTCTGTAAAATTTGAAAAGTGTCGTATTCCTTGTATGTTTGTTAGAAGTTTTCTAAAAATAGGCTCATAATTGTTCAATTCTATGATGTGAAACAATTTATGATTTCCTAGTTTTACAAAACTACTACCAGTTTCGATCGTCAGGAGGCCAGGGTTTTGTCTCAGGTTCAGGATGTGGATGGATTGTGGGTGAGAGGTTTGAATATACAGGAGTAAGATAATCGCGGTTGTAATTATCCGGTTTGACATCATCTAAAAAGAAAAACAAGGACAGTTGTTAAAATTTTGTAATACTATTTACGAATACGACGAAGCTTTGCTTTATGCAGTTTTCGCTTCTTGGTATCCTTATATGTGCATCTCCTATTAGTTCGCACTTGTATCCGTTGAAATCTATCTTTGATTTTACATTTAACGCCCTGCATTTTATTGTATACCACCTCGTCGGTTTGTAGTACTGGTGGGTCTTCTCTATCTCTGTTGTGGTATTTATTTTGTAGGTCCTGTGTTATTTTGAGTTTCAGTGCTGTTTCATCATATAGTTTATCTCTCAGCTGGATGATGCTGTCCATGTTTAAGGGTCTTTCTTCTCCGATTTTAATTCCGTAGAAAACTTCGCGGGGTTTCAAATTAGTAGCTGTGTGAATAC
This sequence comes from Aedes japonicus, assembly GCA_034211315.2. Classification (NCBI taxonomy): domain Eukaryota; kingdom Metazoa; phylum Arthropoda; class Insecta; order Diptera; family Culicidae; genus Aedes; species Aedes japonicus. Next base: position 5,571 of record JASCZW010007456.1, on the reverse strand, counting down.
TGTTATTATAAAGAGTACAAGCGATTAGAAATTTTTCCTTATTTGGTAGTTCCCCATATTTGTGCTTATTTGAGTTAAAAATTTCAGTTATTGTTGAATGGAACCTTTCTACTATTCCATTCATCTGGCTATGGTTTGCGGGGGTAAAATATTGTTGAATGTTGAGATCCGAGAGCAATCCTCGTATTTCAATGGATTTAATAGCGGGTTCGTTATCTGAGACAATCATTTTCGGACTGCCGTATAATGTGATATATTTGAGAATAGCTTTTCGGATGTCAGAGATGGATCTGGATTTTATTGGGAGTAGGGTACCAAATCTTGAAAATTTGTCTACCACGGATAGGAATGTATTAGGTTGAGCAATGTAAATATCTATATGTATTATTTCAAGGGGTTGCTTAGGAATAGGTGTTTCGCCCAATTTAATTTTATATGGTTGCCTTTCGTATTTTGCTCTATTGCAGACTTCGCAAAGAACAATAAATTTCCTTATTTTCTGTTTCATGTTAGGAAAAAAGAATCTTCTTTTAATTTCTTCTAAATTTTCACGAATACCCCTGTGGGCTGTTTCGTGCGTTTCTTCAATTATTGCATTTTGCTCCTCAGCGGATGGTAAATCAATCAACAGTTTTTGAGATATGTAAAGCTTGAATGTTTTACAACGGCTAAAATAGTTCTTAAAAGCAATTTGTAGAGATGGTATCACTGTTTCTGGACAAAGGATACAATTCGATCTTTTCGGGTCCATGTATTCTTTTAAAATTCGAATCAATGCTGGAATCCCGAAATTAATTTTAGTTATTGTCCGCCTATAAACGCGGGGAAATACTTCTTCATAGGTTTCGGATTCATTAGAACTAATTTTGAGAACTATTTGGTTGTAAAAAAAATTTATGGGTTTTTCCGTGCATTGTATGAATTCAGAGTCGTCTGTATCAGCCGAATGCACTGTAGCATCGTCTGAGTCAGAGTCATCTTCATTCATATTCAACTCGTTTGATATTCTTGATAGAGCATCGGCAACAACGTTTTGTTTGCCAGGCCGATGTTTTATCTCAAAATCATATTCTAATAGTTGTAGACGCCATTTCACGAGTTTTGTATTTGGAGTTTTCAAATTCAACGCATAAGTTAGAGGCTGGTGGTCAGTAAATAAGGTAAATCGTCTACCAAACAAGTAAGGTCTGAAGTACTGTGTTGCCCATACTATAGCCAATAACTCTTTTTCTATGGCTGAATATCTTTCCTCTGTTTTTGTTAGTGTTCGAGACGCATACGCTACGGGCCTGTCTTGTCCAATAGGTCCCTGAGAGAGTACTGCCCCTAAGGCAAAATTACTAGCATCCGTAGTTAATACGAATGGCTTATCGAAATCTGGATATTGTAGAATATCGCTTTGCGTAAGAAGATTTTTGCAGAGATTAAATGTTTTTAAAAATTGTGGTGTATGTTCTACTTGTTCGCCTTTTCTTAGTTGAGCTGTTAAAGGTTTTGTGATTTTTGCAAAATCACGAACAAATCTTCTATAGTATCCTAAGATACCTAGAAAGCCTCTTAGTTCTTTCTGGTTCTTTGGAATGGGCCAATGCTGGATGGCTTCAATCTTGTTCGGATTTGGCTTAACACCATTATCCGTCACAATATGGCCAAGAAAAGCTACTTCTTTCTTTAGAAATTCGCTTTTATCTAGCTGTATTTTGAGATTAACTTTTTCTAATGCTGTAAAAATTTTGGTCAAATTTTCAATGTGCTCTTGAAGTGACACAGAGAATATAATTATGTCATCCATATAAACGAGACAACATTTTCCGATAAATTCACGAAGTACATTATCCATCACTCGCTGAAAAGTCGCTGGTGCGTTTTTCAGACCGAATGGCATGCGTAAATATTCATACAAGCCATGTTCTACAGAAAAGGCTGTTTTCTGAATATCTTTCGGATGGACTTCGATCTGGTGGAATCCAGATGCTAAATCCAAAGTTGTAAAATATTGGCATTTTCCCAATTTGTCCAATATTTCTGTAATATTAGGTAGTGGATATTTGTCATCTATAGTTTTCTCGTTGAGTTTCCTATAGTCAACAACTAAACGCCACTTTTGTTGTCCAGATGCGTCTAACTTCTTTGGTACAATCCAGATAGGAGAGCACCAAGGGGATGTGCTAGGACGAATAATGCCTTGTGATAGCATTTTTGATATTTGCTTTTGTACCTCCTCTTTATGGCAATAGGGGTACCTATAGCTTTTGCATGCACGGGTATTTCATCTTTAGTTTCAATTTTATGTTTAATAACGTTTGTGAAACTAAGATCATCACCTTCTAAGTAGAATACATTAGGAAACTTTGAAATTAAATCGAATAGTTTCCGTTTTTCTTCAATATTTAAATGATCAACTCGGAGTTGATTTTTCAGCCTTGGGTCTATTGATGTACTATCAAAAACATACCCAGGTTCAAAATTTCGAATGTTTTGCTCAACTTCAAAATTGTTTAATTCAGAAAAGATTAGCCGGTGTGGGCTTATTTTAACAGGAACTTCACAGCAGTTTTTCACAAGCACCGTTGCTTTGTTGTTTATAGCTGTGTATAGCCCTGGAAGAACCATCACTTCCTCTGTTAATGGGAGTGGGTTTTCAACATAAAATTCTCCATCGGATACGTTTGCTTTTAAAGTCAAAGGTTTTTCTTCATACTCATTCAGATTGACGCTGAATGAGTCAGAGTACTTCCGATGCATTTTAATGGAAAATTCGGGAAATCTCAAAGTATTCGATGATGTTAAAATTTCAGCATCGAAATCTCTAAGAGATTCAAAACCTATTAAACCATCAAAAAAGGAATGAAACTTCAACGCGTAAAAATTTGCAGATTTTTTGAATATCTCTAATTGGATGCATTTATTAATATCATGCTGTCCGTTGATGTTTTTTACTTTAGTTGGAGTACAGTTTTTCATTTCCTCGAATTTAATTTTTTCTGGTTTTATATAGTTTTTGTTTGCACCAGTGTCAATCAAAAACTTTAAGTCTCCAAATCTAGTATTTAATAACACATATGGCAAAAAATTGTTACTACTCATGTGTGTTCTATTTCTTGCGATGCAGTCTGAAAATTTACACTGTCGCTTTCGGGTTCGGGTTCCGTTGTGTTGCTTTTTTCCGTTTCATATTCGTTATTGTCATACGCGTAATCGACAAAGCTTTGTTCATAATCGTGAGAATCAGCAAATTCACCATAGTAATGCGATGGTTCAGACCAATGCATTTCGTGATACTGGGGGCGATTCATATAATTAATTTGTCGGCTCCTTATGGAGGGATCTACTTCCATTGGGGTAGGTCTAGGGAGACGGAATGTTGATGAATTTGGCCGATTTGCATTATTAGGTTGTGTGGATGTTGTTGCACGTTGAAATGGATTTGGTTGGGAAGGTGCAGCTTTTGGAAAATGATTGGGTTGGGGTGAATGAAATGCACGTTGGAAAGGCTGTTGTGCTCTATGGAAGTTAGTTGCATATGTAGGTGGTGTGCGTTGTAAAGCGTTGGAATGTGGCGGGATAAATTGGAAAGAGTTACGGGAATGGAAGTTTGGTTGGGATACTGGTGTTTGCAAAAACGGATTATTATTATGATTTTTTATTTGAAATTTATCACGCATTGGAACTGGTGGTGGAGCTGGTTTATAAAATGTTTGTTGTTTATTATAATGGAAATTTCTCTCTTCGAGACATCTTCTAAGCGCGTCTTTCATCGAAGTAGGGCACTGAGCTCTAATAACTTGCCCTATAGGTTCGTTTAAACCCGCTAGGAAAACTTTGAGACCCATTTCTTGATAGAATTGAGTTTTCGCTATTTTCACGTCTCTATTAGCTTCGTTAAGATTGAGTTGGTTGACCATTAATGATAAGGTGAATTGGATTTCCTTATAAAAATCTTCAATTTCCTTATTTCTCTGGTTAATTCTGAATAAATCTTTAGTAAGAGTTACTTCGTCCCTCTTGTCGCTATAGTGGGTTATAAGATTGGATTTTATTTCATTCCAATCGTTTCCCGTTCCATAGAATTCTAGCACGCTATCAGCGTCGCCAGTAATTTTTGATCTGATGGCAAGAAGCCAAACAGTGTAGGCTGGTGTGCCTCTAACTCTCTCGATTTCAGGCATGAGTTCGTCTATTGACCTGATGAAAGAGTGTAATTTTATTTGGTTACCATCAAACGGTGGTAACATTCTAATAATTTGCGGCGTTTGAAGAGCTCTCAAAGCATCTTCAACGGGGCGTTGCTGTTGAGCAGCAGCTCCCTGAGCAGCTTCACGAGCAACCATTTGTTGGTGTGCAGCGTGTGCTTCTAGCTCACCAATTCGTTGGTCGCGCTGTTGCAAACCAATTACTAAATTTCGAACCTGATCTTCTAACTCTCCCATTTGGATGATCAAAGGATCGCGATTTTCGTCAAATCGTTGTGCCATGGTGAGGAAAAAAAAAATCACTAAAATTTGATTTAAAAATTCACTTTTACTTTTTCACTACAAAACTGTATTAAAATTCACTACGCTTATTTGGTTTGTAAGTAAAATAAATTTCACAAAAACGGTAATTTCACTATAGAATTTATACACTATAAGATTCGCAATTGATTAGAATTAATTTCAATATCACTTATTCGTCTAGGTTTTTCACTAATGTATATTATTTTCACAATTGATTTGATTTGATAGATTCACTTATTTCTTGTATGTATTAATTCTTTGTATGATTTTCTTGTTTCACTTAAAAGGTAAGATTAAAATTACTTACGGTTTCTCTCCGATGTTCCCTCGGGATGGTCCGTACAGTGTTCGATATGCCCTCGAACTTCCAACAAATGTGAATGGTTAAAGATGACTTTCCTTTACCAGTAAGCCGCTGGTATTTTCTGGTCTGTAGACTTGGTGAATTTATCCTTCTCTTCGGTAAGCCGCCGTTGATTTTTCGGATAACACTTTGCACTACACTTTAACTATTCACGTTAGAACTACCGACTGCGCCAGTTCGGGATCTTGTCACCCGTTCAAAGTTTTAAAAAAAACACAAGTTACACTTACTGATCATTACGAACAACTGAACCGTTTATTCAATTTTAATTTACATCAAACCTATCCAAACCTATCGACTAGCTGATTAAGATATTTTAAAGAATGGAATGCGGTCGCCGTGTTGCTATTGCAAAGGCGACAAACTGCTGAGGTGTCTTCCGTCGTCCAAAGGTTGGTGGCATCGATCGATTGGGACCGGATGGTCATTTGCTGATGTTGGATTTGCCATCGTTGCTATGCTATGGTGTTGTTGGGTGGAGAACTGCTGAGCGAGGCCTAGGAGTCCGTGTGTTAATCATGCAGGCTTGCATGTTTGCTGTTGCGTCGCCGGTGTCATCGTCATCGGCGTAGTTATTGCTGTTGTTGTTGTTGTTGTTGTTGTTAATGGTGGCGGTGGTGGTGATGATAGATGGAATAATGATGATGCACCGATGTATCGATTGGTGTTGAGAGGTATTGTTGTGGATATCCTGGGAGGTTCGATCTTAAC